>WNWK01012966.1:0-57333 GCA_009830355.1 Cherax destructor
TTTTTTCATTTTGTTATTGTAAAAATTAATAATTTTGTACTAAAAGAACTTTAGAAAGCTTACCTAACCTTATTATAACAAGCGCAATTTAATTTACCCTAACCCAACTAAATATATTTTAGATAAGTTTACAATAGTTTAATAATAAACAAACACAATGAAATATTATTTTCGTTAGGTTCAGAATGATTTTTGCGAAATTATTACATACACAAATTTTCGTTTTTCTTATTGGGCGAGAAGAGCGTTGCTATTTAAGCCAAAATAGCAAGTTAGACTTCAGAAGAAGCTCAAATGACCTTACCTAACCTCCACTTGGTACCGTGATTTCTAGATAAGTTTATGTCATATATTTAGTTTAGGGAATGCTTAATTAAGTTCTACTATACGTTCTACTATATGTTTACTTGGTTTCTAGCAATGCTTTTTCTTTAGGTTTTAGTTTGGTCATAAATAAGGTGTTTATGAATGGTGTATATGATTTCTGCTGCACTTGTTACCTAGATTTTTATTTATAATAATTTATATTTAAAAATTTAAAGTTTTTTGATAGTTTTTTTTTATTAATTGAACCCTTAGTCTCCTGGAGAATTCCTCCCTTGGCCTTCCGGCAAACATGGGGAGGGGAAGATATTCTCCCTCTCGTGGGAGGCAGGAGAGAAAGCTTCATTTCTCCACCATTTTCAATTCAGTACTTAAAAGTACGTACTGCCATTTAAGTGAATGCCCGTACCACAGAAATGCTGTTGATTGTTGTTGTTCTTGATTCACCGGTACTCTCCCGGCCCGGGTCTTTTCCAGATGGTGACCCGGTCTTGGGAGTGTCTTGAAGCAATGTCTCCCATGTTATGAGGTACAAGTATCACCTGATCTTCGGGACCAACTGTCCCCAAACTCTCTGCCGCCTATTTGTCAACCATGCCTCTACCCAGGAAAACAATTCTCCTCCTATTCCGTGTGCCTTAAATTTCCTCAGTAGCCTCTGATGTGGAACTTTATCGAAAGCCTTACTGAAGTCCATATACACAATATCATATTCATTACCATGATCTACCTTCTCAACCCCCTTAGGGAAAAAAAGTTAGTAAATTCGTAAGACAGGAACGCCCCTTTGTAAAACCGTGTTGAGATTCATTAATCAATTTATGCTTTTCAAGATGGCTACGAATTGCCTCGGCAATTATTGACTCCATAAATTTACCAACTATGGAGGTAAGGCTTATTGGTCTATAGTTTGAAGCTAAGGACCTGTCACCTGCCTTGTAAATAGGTATTACATTTGCCCTTTTCCACTTGTCTGGCACTATGCCAGTTTGTAGTGATATATTGAAAAGATTTTCCAAAGGTTTGCTAAGTTCCTCTTTACATTCTTTTAAAACTCTTGCAAACAGTTCATCAGGGCCTGGGGATTTGTTAGGTTTTAATTTCTCTATTTGTCTGAGGACCATGTCACTAGTTACCCGAATCGAGCATAGTCTATTATCTTCCTGTTGTACATAATTTATCATTTCTGGAATTCCGCTAGTATCTTCCTAAGTAAAAACTGAGAGGAAGTAAGTATTGAAAATTTCACACATATCCTTATCACTGTCCGTGATCTGTCCTGAGTTACTCTTAAGTGGGCCTATCTTGTCCCTAATCTTACTTCTGTATACCTGAAAGAAACTTTTTGTTTTAGTCTTCGAATCCCTTGTGACCTTAGCCTCATAATCCCTTTTTTACATGTTTATAGCATACAAGTACATGTATGTATGCTATGAACTAGAGCCATACAGCAGTGAAAAAAATTGTGGAGGACTTGGATAATGAGAACTTTGTAACTAAGGGATGGCATGCCTCTGATGGTTCTTTTTAAGTCACTTTTTATCTCTAGGCTGGAATACTGCTGTACACTAACAGCCCCATTTAAGACAGGTGAAATCGCTGGTCTAGAGAATGTACAGGGAATATTTACTGCAAGTTCAGTCAAGCACCTTAATTAGTGGGAACGTTTGAAGCCTCTTGATCAGTACTCCCTGGAATGAAAGCGAGAAAGGTGCATCATAATCTACTCTTGGAAAATCTTAGATGGACTGGTCCCAAATCTGCACACATAAATCAGTCCCTACAAAAGCAACATACTAGTCAAACAGTGCAACATACCCCCTAATGAAAGCCATCGGTGCCAAGAGAAAATACAATAATTGATTGGGGCTCAAGACTGTTCAACAGCCTCCCACCATGCATATAAGGAATTTCAAATAGACCCCTGGCTGCCTTCAAGAGCGAACTTGAGAGATACCTTAAGTCATTATCCAATCAGCCGGGGTGTGGTTTGTATGTTGGATTGTGTGCGGACAGCAGTAACAGCGTAGTTGATCAGGCCCTGATGACCTCCAATTTGATATTCACTCTTTCATTAACAGTTTCTTTTGTTTTTCTCATCACCTTGCTCATTCCTATATTCACTTTTAATTGACTTTATTTATATATTCTATCAAGTTCCCTCACCATGCTTTGCAACTCTCTCTTCACAATCTTACGAAAGCACCGTGTCATTGGCTAAAAGTAACTATGACATCTCCCACTTCGTATTAGATTTTTTATCTATTAATCCCACACCACACCCAAACACCCCACCATTCACTTCGTTAACAACCCCCTCTATATATGTGTGTATTAAACAATGATGGTACCATCTCACATTCCTCTTTAAGACATACTTTTACAGGAAAATTTTCTCCCTCCCTCTTACATATTCTAACCTGAGCTTCAATATTCTCATAAAAACTCTTGAATGCTTAAAGTAAATTACCTCCTACTTCATATTCTTGCAACATCTGCCCCATTCCTTCCCAGTCAACCCTGTCATATGCCTTTTGTAAATCATTAAACACAACGAAATCTTCCTTACTTTTATCTAAATATAGTTCACTTATATGCTTCAATGAAAACATTTTGTCTACTAATCATCTACTCTCCCCAAAACCTTCTTCATCTGCTACCCTTCTCTTTGTCTTATTTTAAACTCTTTCAGTAATAACTCTACCATGCACTAAACCTGGTATACTTAAAAGGTTTATTCCTCTAGAATTCTTATACACAGGAATTATGCACGCACTTTGGAAATCCATAGCTACTTTCTCCCATTTCATAATTTTATTGAACAAATTCGCGAACCTTTCTCAAAAATGTAACAACCTGTTTTTAACATTTGTGTGTTAATCCCCTCAGTTCCAGATGCTTTAGTCTTCATTCTGCTCACTGTCTCAGGCACTGTTCCCCACACTCAAATCTGGCTCTTCCTTGCTCCTAAAAGATGTATAATGGATGAAATCACTGCCTCCCTCTCTTCATCAGTATTTAGCAGTTCCTGAAAGTATTCCCGCCATCTTCCCCATCAAATAACTTCCCTCTTCTGGTTTTAATTATTACGTGTATTCGTTCCCTAGACTTTCTCTACTTGTTTATCTCACTCCAAAACTTTTCTTTATTCTTCAGCAATATTTGTTGGCACAACCTAACCTACCCTCCTTATATCACTTATGCGTTGTAATAACCTATAATAGGCTAACAGATTTATTTCACACCACTCTCTTTATCTCATTCCACCATTTGCTCCTCTTCGCTTCCCCAACCACCCACCTATATCATAAAGTTGATGCTGACTCAAACAATGCATTCTTAAACCTGCCTCATATTTCTTCAGATTTTTCATTACCTATACTCTAACTAGCCCATCATTCTCCCAACTACCTACATCAGTTTATAAACTTTCACTTCTATTCACCGGTGCCATTCTCCTTGTTCCCCATTTACCTCTTACTCCCACTGCAGTTATGTTACAACTAATTATTTATTTGGTGTATGTATTTCCCTTCTGAAAATATGCTCATCTAGAAGTCTAATCATCAATCCTTTATTCATCAATACATAATCCAACACACTGCTGTCATTGTGCCCTGAATCATATTCTGTACTCATTGATCATGATTTTCTAGCAATTTGTATTATCTATTACCAAACCTCTTTCAATTAAAGGTCCCCTATTATCATTTACCTCTGGCACCCCGAACGTACCTACTACGCCCAACAACTTTGTTCCACTTTCACATTCAGGTCCCCCTCCACAGTTTCACTTGCTTCAACACTCTCTCACACTCGCTTAACATCTCCCAAAATGTAAATCTTTTCTAAACTCATATCGTCCCCAGGCACATAAACAATTATTATAATCCGCTTCTCGAATCCACCTCTTATTTTAATCCACATAATCGTTGAATTTATACCTTTATTTTCCCTCTTCCATCAATAACTGATCATTTAACATTACCATTAATTCTTCCTAAGCTCTAGCTCCTTCATATACACCTGACATAATTTCATTTATTTCTCCCCACTGAAAATATCCTTGCCTCTTCACCTTCATTTTATTCATAATATTCAAAATCGGCTCTTTCTTATTTTCTTCTCATTTAAACATCCCAACTTTATAAAAACTTTCTTGTTTTTACATTCAATAATTAATACAGCAGAAGGAGTTACTAGCTCATTGATCACGCCATTTTAGTCGCCTCTTACGACACCCATGGCTTAATAAGAACAAAAATTAAGAAAATCTAAGAAAACAGAAATGGGTGTGTATACAGTACATTATCGTGTCCATGCATGTGAAGTATGACCTAAGTGTAATTAGAAGTAGCTAGATATACTTTTCATCTTGCGAATTTTTGAGACGGTAGGACACTAGAAATCCTTCCATTATGAAAAAAAAACAATAGCAGGTTTCCTTTTCATACTCATTTGGCAGGACGGTAATGAGTGTGTATGAGAAAGATAACTTAGGTGTGGTAAAGAGAGGAGGGGGGTGAAAGAGAACAAGATACGGAGGGAGGGATTTTGCTAGGAACAAAGAAGACAATGGTAGAAGGAGTTTAAAAAGTAGGAAAGAACTGAAGAAGTGTGTGAGGAACGGTGGGTGGGAGTGTTAAAAAATTCAGAGGCAAATGATTTTTAGAGGTAGAAAGTGAAGGAAAGACGTAGTGTGGGACGGAGGGAAGGAGAGTAAGAGGAGTAAGTAAAAGAGAGAGAAGTTGAGAGCTTCACACAGGATCGACCTCTTCCAGTAGTGGCCGAGATTAATTGGTTAATGGATTTCTCGGGCAATTTTGTAGCCAGTTCGAGCTATTTGTGGTCATGTGAGTCTATTGATTATGGGCCGGATATATGTAGAACAAGCCACGGGGATGCAAATCTTTAGCTCAAGATATTTCGCACTCTCTGTGTATCGTCAGGAGCTACAGGACTGAGCCTAGGAACGTGCCTTACAATGTGACTATGATCAGAAAGTGTAAATCATTAAAAAAGCTCAGTATAAATATTGTCATCGAGAACATAGAACAGTGAAGCAGAAGCTGATTAAGAATGCACAGTCCAATATTGTTGGTGGTATTTACAAAGTCCCATGCACACTATGCTCTTTTTTGTATGAAGGGCAGACGTGTAAACCTCTTGAACTCAGATTAGCCCCGCATCGATAATTGGTTAGAACGGCGCAGGTGTCAATTACAGTCCTTAATCGCGTTTGTATTTGCACTCATTATCCGGTGTGGGCAGCAGCTCAGGTCATTATATCCAGTAGTTCTATAATGGAAAGGAACATAACTGAGTCATATTTCATGAAACATGATAGAAATGCCATATATTATTCAAGTGGTGGAATGTACAAACTCTACAGTTATTTAGTACAGTCAATTGTGCACAATCTTAAGCAAAGATGTTATACAAAATCCTTGAATTGTTCATTATGGAACAGGTCCTCATGATGCTAGACCAGCATTCGTCTCGCCATTCTTTCACGTTTCGCCCATCAAGAATCAACTCTGATTGGATCACAGTACATATAGAATATGTATATATATATATGTCGTGCCGATTAGGTAAAACTGGTCAATTAGCAAGAACTCATCTAAAATTAAGTCCTTTCTAAAATTTTCTCTTATACGTTTAAAGATATATTTTTTTCATTTATGTTAATGTAAGAATTTATAATTTTGTACCAAGAGAAACTTTGAAAACCTACCTAACCTTATTACAACAAGCGCTATTTAACTTAGCCTAACCCAACTAAATATATTTTAGATACGTTAACATTAATTTATTAATAAATAAACACAATGAAATATATTTTTTTCGTTATGTTCAGAATGATTTTGGCGAAATTATTGCATACACAAATTTTCACTTGTCTTATATGGCAGGTGAGCGTTGCTATTTAAGAATCAAAGTTTTACCTAATCGGCACGACATATATATATTATATATATATATATATATATATATATATATATATATATATATATATATATATATATATATATGTCGTGCCGATTAGGTAAAACTTAGATTTTGCTTAAATAGAACGCTCACCTTGCCATATAAGACAAGTGAAAATTTGTGTATGCAATAATTTCGCATAGTTTTTCTGATGTCGTTTGAGTTTAGAGGAATAATAACATATAGGATGCAGTATGTCAGTGGATGTGGACTTTTGCATTAATACCGCACCCACTGCATAACCACTCGCATCTATATGTAAAAAGAAGGGTAGGGTGAAGTTAGGACTCTGCAAAACAGGAGCAGAGGAAAGCAAGCGCTTCAACCTTGTAAATGAGTCTGAACAATCTTGAGTCCAGATGAACTGGACTTTGCTACTAGTGAGCTCAGTGAGAGGAGCAGCGACTTGAGCAAAGTTAGGACAGAACCTGCGATAATAACCTGCCATACCCAGGAATCTTTGCACACCCTTCCTATCCTGTGGCACTGGAAATGCAGCAATAGCACGAACTTTAGCATCAATAGGAGCAACTTCACCTTGGCCTATACAAAACCCTAGATAGGTAATCTTGGCTTGACCAAAACTACACTTAGCCAAGTTAACAGTGAAATTGTAATGTGTCAGTTTCTCAAACAAAGCTCTGAGACGTGTCAAGTGTTGTTCCCATTCGTCACTGTACACCACTAAATCGTCAAGATAGGCTTCTACTCTGTCTAAGTTGTAGGTCAACTCGTTCATAATACGTTGAAATGACGAAGCAGCATTACATAAGCCGAATGGGGTGACGAGATGGTTGAACAATCCATCTTGAACGGTGAAAGCAGATATTTCTTGAGCACGTTCAGTAAGCGGGACTTGATAATATCCTCGTAAGAGATCTAAACGGCTGACATACTGTGCTCCTGAAACACGATCAATCAGGTCGTCTATGCGAGGTAAGGGATAACCATCAGGCAAGGTGACAGAGTTCACTTTCCTGTAATCAGTGCACATCCTGAAACTACCGTCAGGCTTGGACACTAATATACACGGTGAGGCCCATGGACTTTTACTGCGTTCAATAAGTCCATGAGATAACAAAAAGTCAACTTCTTCTCTCAATGCTCTATGTTTCGTTGGACTCATTCTATATGGTGATTGCTTAATGGGTGATGCTCCCTGTACATCAACGTCATGTATTCCCAGAGTACATCGTTTAGGAACATCACTAAACAATTCAGGGTACTGCAAAATCATGTTCTTAACATTACTTGCTTTATCAGCATCAAGGTTACTTAGAAAATTATCTAGTGATTGAAGTGTCACTGAATTTTCTAAACGGACCTCTATACCTCTAGAGATGTCAGGCAGACTGACGTTTCCTTCCTGTGGTCTAGGAAGAATAGAAGCAGTAGGTAGAGGGCTAGCGTAGTATGCCTTGAGCTGATTAATGTGGTACACATGATTATTTACGTCACTAAGCTTCTTCACTACTTCCAGGGGACCATCATACCTGGCTTGTAGAGCATGACCTGGTACTAATTTCTGTGCCATCACCTTATCACCTGCTTTAAAAGAGCGAGATACAGCACGCTTGTCATACTGCTGTTTCATCCTAGCCTGAGCTGAAACTAGGTTTTTCGAAGCAAGCTCTCGAGCAGCAGTTAAATACTTCTGCATTAATGAAGGTGATGTGTTTAATGATGGATTAGATTTTCCTGTCCACACGTCTTTCAACACAGCAAGAGGACCACGCACTTGGTGTCCGTGTATTAGCTCAAACGGACTAAATCCTAGACTTTCTTGCTCACTTTCTTTTATAGCAAACAGAAGAAAGGTTACACCTTCATCCCAGTCTCTAGAAAAATGTTCACAATAGGCTCTCATCATACACTTCAGTGTCTGATGAAATCTCTCTAGAGCACCTTGTGACTGAGGGTGGTAACTGGTAGAAAGTACTGATTTTATTCCTAGGTGGGATAATGCTTCTCGAAAGATCTTAGAGGTGAAGTTGGATCTCTGATCCGACTGTATCTCTCGAGGCAATCCAACCTGGGAGAAAAATTTCATCAATGCCCTGACAATAGCACGAGCATTAATTTTTCTCAAAGGAATGGCTTCAGGATAGCGTGTAGCTGCGTCCATTATTGTAAACAGGTATTGGTTCCCCAACTTGGTTCTAGGCAGAGGACCAACACAATCTATTATAAGATGTGAGAATGGATCACCATTTACAATTATTGGTATGAGAGGAGCAGGTGGAGGCGAGTGAGCTGGTTTGCCAGTCACCTGACAGACGTGGCAACGTCGCACATGATCAGCAACAGTGTCCTTCATTCTCGGCCAAGTGAAATGTTTAGCCAGTTTCCCTAGTGTCTTCCTGACACCCAAATGTCCTCCTATGGGACTATTATGAGCAAAATCAAGAGCTAGCTCACGAAATGTAACTGGTAAAACAACAAGATGCTTGACTGTGGTGGAATCACTGTCAGCTGTCAGCTGACTTGTACTTTTTTCCAATAGTACACCTTTACTATAATAATAACAATTATCGAGATCCTTTGCTTCACTCTCAGTAACTGCTATATATATCTCAGTCTCTCCAAAGACTGATCAACAAACTGATCCTTGATTAAATCGTCATGAGTTAGAATCTTCACATCAGTTGTGTCTTGACTAGGCTGATGAGGTAGGGGGGGTGTCAGTGCTAGTGATCCTGGCCGCAGAGAATCACTGAACAACATATTCAACCCCAAGTCATTATCATCAACTAACTCAGCAGGAGACAAGGATGGTTGTTGTTGTATCTTTGACATAGCACGAGTTATTGCACTGAGGGAATAATATAGGCTTCTCTCTACAAGCTTCAATGGCATAATTATCCTCAGTGGTATTATCAATCACAAGTGGCTCCTTACAAATTACGAGCCTGAAGGATATCGTTCCCTATCAACAAGTCCACTGACCTGATAGGAAATTCACCACTGGAAATACCAACTGACATATAACCAGAATAATAGCTTGTTTCAAGGTACACTTTGTGAAGAGGAACTTTAGTAACAGCCCCTCCATAGGCTTCTAACAATACATCTATCTGGGTATAGGTATCATTAGTTAAAGGCAATACATCATCTCTTAACAACGTAAGATAACTACCAGTGTCTCGGAAAGTAATTATATCAGTGAGCTTAGATTCGTCAAGTCCTACTTTAAGTAAAAGGACACAAATGCAACTAATGTGACATTTTATTGTGGCAACGTTTCGCTCTCCAGGAGCTTTCTCAAGCCGTTACAAGCGATACATGGACACAGTGGGCTATTATATACTCTCAAAGTGAGGTGAAATACTAGTGGTGGTCAAGGTAGTAGTGATAAGTAGTAGTAGTAGTAGTAGTAGTAGTAGTAGTAGTAATACAATAAGGTAGAACAATCAATATGCACATGAGTAAAAGGTGATAAAACAAATACTTGGGTAGTATAACAATAGGTTAGACAAATATTTTTGCTGGAGGTTGAAATATAGAAGGCCTGTAGGAGTGTTCCACATCTACGATGTGCTTGTGTTGAATTAGCAGGAGAGACTATGTGATGGTATGGTTAACTGTTTTCAGGAGGATTCTTGCTAAGACTTCAGAGATGGTGAAGCTGCCTTTGTTTTGTTTAATTGTGTTAGAAACAGAGATAAGTGCTGATTCAAGGCATTTGCGTCTACGGAAATTAGTTTCTTTGATTACTAGTCGGGCGATGAGATGATTGTTGGAATTTCGGTGTTGTACGCAGGCGTTGTTCAGGTTATCGTTTCTGCATGCATTAATGTGTTCATTGATGCGTGTTTCGAGGTTTCTTGCTGTTTCTCCTACATAAATTCTGTCGCAGCCTCCACAGGGTATAGTGTAGACCCCTGCGTTGACTGGTTCATGGTGCTTGGATTTAGTCCTGGTTAGATCCTTAATAGAAGTACTGGAAGCAATGGCGACTCTAGTGTTAGCTTGTGCAAATACTTTAGAAATGTTGGATGCAACCTGGCTGTTGGGAAGAATTATAACTTTGTTTGGAGTGGTGTTTACGCGTGGAGAATTTATGTAGGAGAAACAGCAAGAAACCTCGAAACACGCATCAATGAACACATTAATGCATGCAGAAACGATAACCTGAACAACGCCTGCGTACAACACCGAAATTCCAACAATCATCTCATGAAATTCAAAGACGCCCGACTAGTAATCAAAGAAACTAATTTCCGTAGACGCAAATGCCTTGAATCAGCACTTATCTCTGTTTCTAACACAATTAAACAAAACAAAGGCAGCTTCACCATCTCTGAAGTCTTAGCAAGAATCCTCCTGAAAACAGTTAACCATACCATCACATAGTCTCTCCTGCTAATTCAACACAAGCACATCGTAGATGTGGAACACTCCTACAGGCCTTCTATATTTCAACCTCCAGCAAAAATATTTGTCTAACCTATTGTTATACTACCCAAGTATTTGTTTTATCACCTTTTACTCATGTGCATATTGATTGTTCTACCTTATTGTATTACTACTACTACTACTACTACTACTTATCACTACTACCTCGACCACCACTAGTATTTCACCTCACTTTGAGAGTATATAATAGCCCACTGTGTCCATGTATCGCTTGTAACGGCTTGAGAAAGCTCCTGGAGAGCGAAACGTTGCCACAATAAAATGTCACATTAGTTGCATTTGTGTCCTTTTACTTAACATATTGTCGGTAATTCTACCAATATTATTACAAGTCCTACTTTGCTTCTCGATAAGTAAGGATTCATAGCTGACTGAATCTTCTCATCAGATACTCTGTCTGATGTTAGTCATCTATTCTGAGGAACATTCTCGAAAACTGGGGAGTCAGAAGTATGACTAGGATGGTGCCCTTGTTGCACCAAAGAAGATACGACTTGAGTGGGGGCGCCAGCCGCACGATCTTGTCTCATATCTCTTTCTAACTTAAAGCAATATTCTCGAGTATGACCTTTCCTAAGACAGTAGTTACATTTGACATTCTTCTTCTCAGTATTAGACTTCTGTCTAGCTACAGAGACAGATTCAGGAATGTCAGGTTTCCTGGTGAAGGTACGAGAAGTAACAGTAGCAGTTTTAGGCCGGCACTGATCAGCAGATTTGGTTTGCCAATTCCTAGGACATTTTTTAGTTACCTTTTCTCTCTCAGTTTTGGTACGTACAATTGTGTGAGAAATTTCATAGTTGTCAGCTAATGCTGCAGTCTCTAGAATATCTGTGGCAGTGTGGTCGATCAGATATTCTTGTACATCAGCAGACATACAGTTGTTGAACTCCTCGTGAAGTATCAGCTGAACGAGACTGTCATAAGAATTACAATGGGAGGCCCTACACCACCTCTCAAATGCAAGCTTTTTCTCAAGGGCAAACTCCACACAAGTTTGACCTTGTCGTCGTTGTAACGTACGAAATGCACGTTGGTAACTTACAGGTAACAAATTATATGTCTCAAGAATGGTTTCTTTGACTGTGTCATAGTCAATGTATTTGGCAAATGGCAAAGCAGCAGTACATGTTTGAGCTCTGCCAGTCAAAGCTGTGTGCAACAATGTAGCCCAATGCTTACGTGGCCAATTCATGGCACGCGCTTGATTCTCGAACACATCAAAATACGTGTCCAGGTCTGTCTCAAAAAATTTAGGAACCATTGAGGCAGCTTTCTGCACGTTAAATGTATCCTCTATAGTCTTACTAGGCTGATCAGATCTAATACTCTGTTGTCTCTGGAAACGAACAGTTTCTCTATGGAACTCTTCCTCGTTCAATTTCCTCTGTGCCTCAATTTGTGCAGTTTGCAACAATATTAGGCATTCCATCCTGTTGAATTGATCCTGACATATAGGATCAAAGGACAAGGGAGAAGGTAAATGAACAGGTTTATCTGGATGGACCCTAGGTCGGGCACCTAGTCCAGCCATGCCAATAGAGTCTAGATCTGGTCTAGTATAAGAAGAGACAGTTGTAGCATAAACAGTACTAGTATGAGGCTGCGTCATACTTCTTGGTACACTCTGTACTAATGTCTGAGGCAGACAGGAGGGAGTGAGAGAGAACTGAGCAGTAACACTAGGCTCAGAAACCCCTGCCTGAGTTGCTCTCTTTTCTACGTCATCAATTAGCGACATACGTCCTAATTGTGACACTAAGCTCTCTGAATCTGATTCTGAATCAGAACTCTCTGCATGATCAGGAAACAACATATCTCTAATTAATGCTCTGACTGTTACTGCGGTGTAACTACGGTTGTACGTCACACCCAGATACTTGGCTACCTGCCAACAAGTCTGAAGTTTTAAAGTACGTAACTTAGACAAAGTCAGAGTATCAATTAACTTTTTCACCTTATCATACATGAGCCAGAGCTCATTAACAGTATTTCCATCTCCTTGGATCAAGAGACTCGGGCAGGTACATACATCCTCTATGATGTTGTACAAGACCAAACTCCTAGTCTGCAGATTAAGAAATTACTCAAAGAGTTTGACCATAGAGTTACTAGTATGGCAAACTGGACAATTCCTCCAACACCTTGGATCAAGAACCTCCCGGACATGCCCCCATTTGTTACAAAATGACACGATATCCATTAGTAATAGACATCTCCAGCGAACACTAGAAAGGATAGCCCTTCCAGCATCCAGCCTGTTACTGGGCTTTTGAAACAAAGTCAGTATCCTGGTTCAGTTATCCAGCATATTCAATAAGCTTCAAGAAGATTTCAACTAGTAGGGTACTAACCAAAGTATATAATTTAATATGTTTATTAAACAAGTTAGTGTCTAGGGATTCAAAGTAAATATATGTACAAATGATAAGGATGTTCATTAAGGTATGAATTAGGAGGTTAATTAGGAGGGTAGCTCCTACACTGCTCTCATATACAATAAGTCTGTGCTGAGGGCACATATATATAAATGACTCAGAAGTACCATCAGGTACAATGTCAGTAATTACAATAATATATACAAATAAGAATAAATGTGTGTATGAGTGTGCTCCCGGTAACTCTAAGACTCGACTCAACCAGTGTACGACTGAACAACTTCTCATAAGCTAGCTGCACTAACAAACTGACAATCAGAACAGCTTGATTGTCCAGTAAAATGACCAATTCGCAGAACAGCACTATAACAGGCAACAACAACACAGCGTCAGGAACAAGGAGATAGAAAATCGACCCTAACTGGGGACCATCAGTAGATCCTCCAAAACAGTCACAAAACTCCCTTTCTACTGAAGCTAGGTTCAGCATAAGCAATCCCAAACTGTGGCGGTGCACAGATGCCTTATCGAATTAGGTCCAGAGCTATAGCTTGAGACCTGACTTTTATCAGTGTCAATGTGACACACAACCCAGAAAAACGTCGAAAAATCACTGTCTAGTCTACTCTCTGTGAACAGAGTTACACCGAGTCCTGAGAAGTATGATTCGTCTCACCACCGAATGCATACTCTACCCAACAGAGTCTAATGTCGAGAAAACAAGTAGAAATAAGAGTGAGGTGTTGATTCGACGATGGTCAGCAGGCCAGAGAGAGAGAGGGAAGAGAAACAACCACCCAGCTCAGGTGTGTTCAGCGACTGACTCCTCCCAGCAACTAGACGCCGGCAGCATAACAGTAGTTTGCCAACTCCAAGGCAGTTACGACACACTCGAGCACAATATAAAATATCACATCCTACCTAATAGGTCAAATAAGTCAAATAATAGTCTAATAATAGTCTAATAATAATATAAAGCAAGATATTAACGATTTAGCTATTATCGAGAATATCAGCAATATAAAATTATAGAAAATGGATATATATATATATATATATATATATATATATATATATATATATATATATATATATATATATATATATATATATATATATATATATATACATATATATATATATATATATATATATATATATATATATATATATATATATATATATATATATATATATGTCGTGCCGATTAGGTAAAACTGGTCAATTAGCAAGAACTCATCTAAAATTAGGTCCTTTCTAAAATTTTCTCTTATACGTTTAAAGATATATTTTTCTCATTTATGTTAATGTAAGAATTTATAATTTTGTACCAAGAGAAACTTTGAAAACCTACCTAACCTTATTACAATAAGCGCAATTTAATTTAGCCTAACCCAACTAAATATATTTTAGATACGTTAACATTAATTTAATAATAAACAAACACAATGAAATATATTTTTTTTAGTTATGTTCAGATTGATTTTGGCGAAATTATTGCATACACAAATTTTCACTTGTCTTATATGGCAAGGTGAGCGTTGCTATTTAAGCCAAAATCGCAAGTTTTACCTAATCGGCACGACATATATATATATATATATATATATATATATATATATATATATATATATATATATATATAAATATATATATATATATATATATATATATAGTCGTGCCGATTATAAAACTGGTCAATTAGCAAGAACTCATCTAAAATTAAATCCTTTCTAAAATTTTCTCTTATACGTTTAAAGATATTTTTTCATTTATGTTAATGTAAGAATTTAAAATTTTGTACCAAGAGAAACTTTGAAAACCTACCTAACCTTATTACAACAAGCGCAATTTAATTTAGCTAACCCAACTAAATATATTTTAGATACGTTAACATTAATTTAATAATAAACAAACACAATGAAATATATTTTTTTCGTTATGTTCAGAATGATTTTGGCGAAATTATTGCATAAACAAATTTTCACTTGTCTTATATGGCAAGGTGAGCGTTGCTATTTAAGCCAAAATAGCACGTTTTACCTAATCGGCACGACATATATATATATATATATATATATATATATATATATATATATATATATATATATATATATATGTCGTGCCGATTAGGTAAAACTTGCGATTTTGGCTTAAATAGCAGCGCTCACCTTGCCATATAAGACAAGTGAAAATTTGTGTATGCAATAATTTCGCCAAAATCATTCTGAACATAACGAAAAAAATATATTTCATTGTGTTTGTTTATTAATAAATTAATGTTAACGTATCTAAAATATATTTAGTTGGGTTAGGCTAAATTAAATTGCGCTTGTTGTAATAAGGTTAGGTAGGTTTTCAAAGTTTCTCTTGGTACAAAATTATAAATTCTTACATTAACATAAATGAAAAAAATATATCTTTAAACGTATAAGAGAAAATTTTAGAAAGGACTTAATTTTAGATGAGTTCTTGCTAATTGACCAGTTTTCGACATATATATATATATATATATATATATATATATATATATATATATATATATATATATATATATATATATATATATATATATATACATTGGGGCCCAATTCTGGGGGCGCAATACCGACCCACACCCACTCATGTATTTATCTAACCTATTTTTAAAACTACACAACGTCTTAGCTTCTATGACGGAACACGCGAGTTTGTTCCACTCATCCACAACTCTATTACCAAACCAGTGCTTTCCTATATCCTTCCTGAATCTGAATTTTTCCAGCTTAAAGCCATTGCTGCGAGTCCTGTCTTTGCTAGATATTTTCAGCACGATATTTACATCCCCTTTATTTATTCCTGTTTTCCATTTACACACCTCAATCATATCCTCCCTATTTCTGGAGAGTGCAGATTCAGGGCCCTCAGTCTAACCTCATAGGGAAGATTTCTGATACATGGGATCAACTTTGTCATCCTCCTCTGTACGTTTTCCAGTGCATTTATATCCATTTTGTAATACGGTGATCAGAACTGTGCAGCATAATCTAAATGAGGCCTTACCATGGATACACAGAGTTGAAGAACAACCTGAGGACTTCTATTATTTATACTGCCATGCTGTCAAAGCAGCATGGGTTCGAGTCCTTGGCTAGTCGAGGTGTTGTTATTGATTAATATCACTCGTTCGTGGTTACAATAATATAAAATACTGCTCGGTGGGCTAGTACACTAAACACGGAGTAGAATGAAATTAGCTCAGAGGCACCCACACCACCGTATGTCCTCGGATGACGGTAAAACACCTAGCTTGCCTGGGTGCGTCATTCTTGTAGGATTGTGTGGTCCTGTGCGTAAGAGCGTCATGTGCTTTCGCACTTGACGCTTTCCCACATGGTGCTTTCGCAAATGATTTCGTGGGCCTTAAACGGCCCGCGGACCGGACGTTTCCCACCCCGGCTCTAAAAAATAAAATACCTTTGTCACTCAAGATTAAAGCCTTTCATGAAAGGCATACTCAAGTTGCCTCACACAAAATACCACTTTATTTTAAAATATGGTTGGCAAACTGGCTCCTTCACATTCCAAACACATTAGATTCACTTAGGTTAGGTTAGGTAAGGATAGGTTTGGATAAGTTAGCAAAGGCTAGGTTAGATTTGATTGAGGTAGGATAGAATAGGTTAGATTAGTTTAGGATAGATTAGGTTACTATAGGTTAGGTAAGATTAGATTTGGTTAACTTTGGTTAGGTAAATTTTGGTTAGGATAGATTTTCTTTTGTTAAGCTATGTTAAGTTATGTTAATTTAATTAAGCTTAGCTCCAGTTAGGCTTAATTAGATTAGGTTTCTTTAGGCTTGGTTACGTTTCTTGATCAAGTTAAAATAGGTTTTGTTAGATTTATTTAACCTTGTTCAGGGAAGGTCAGGTTAGGCTGGCTGAACGTAAATTAAAATATATTAATATATCATTACCGATCAAGAAAATTATTCATAAGCAGTCTGAGACTGACTACGCGGGAGACAGCGAAGTCACTGTGTGTGTTGGCATCCTTACACTGTCGGTTCAAGTTTGAAGATGAGCTACAACTTGAGATATAGCCAATTCCTTAAGTATGGGCTTCAGCTTGAGACATAGTGATATCCCTTTTGTCTTGGTATCTACAGTACACACTTGTTCTTAAATTTTGGGAGTGGCTGCAGCGCCGGACATAACGACGTTCCTGAATGCTGTGGCATTTATATTTACACGCTTGCTGTTGAGCTGCTTCAGCAGTAACTTGTCCATCGCTAAACTGATCTCTGCTTCCTTAATCGTATTTCCGCGTCAGCGGATCTGGTCTTGCGCCACGTACTTTGCCTTCTATCAAAACTTGCTGAGAATTTCCTAAAAAAAATGACTAGAAAACTGAATGTGATGGCCAAAAGTTCCTCAGAATAAGTGAAAGGCAAAAATAAGTATTTCATTGCCCCATTCTCATGTTTTATATCAATTTACTCTTCCGTGAAGGTAAAAAAAAAAAAAGATGTAGAGCAAAGAAAAACTGGTTATTGGGATGTGGAGAGGTGCTGGCACGCTTCCTGACTCTCTTAGTGTTAGTGCTGAAATATAAACACATTTTCTCAAGGCATCAGTGATGCAGTATATAATATTTAGTTTGATATGTTTAAAGTTCAACAGCTACACGAAGTAATAATATTGGTAGAATTACCGACAATATGTTAAGTAAAAGGACACAATTGCAACTAATGTGACATTTTATTGTGGCAACGTTTCGCTCTCCAGGAGCTTTCTCAAGCCGTTACAAGCGATATATGGACACAGTTGGTATATATATACTCTCAAGGTGAGGTGAAAAAACTAGTGGTGGTAGAAGTAGTAGTGATATAAGTAGTATTAGTAGTAGTAGTAGAAGTAATACAATAAGGTAGAACAATCAATATGCACATGAGTAAAAGGTGATAAAACAAATACTTGGGTAGTATAACAATAGGTTAGACAAATATTTCTGCTGGAGGTTGAAATATAGAAGGCCAGTAGGAGTGTTCCACATCTACGATGTGCTAAATTAGCAGGAGAGACTATGTAAACCCTACCATCACATAGTCTCTCCTGCTAATTTAGCAGGAGAACTCTCAGGTAAACTCCAGGTAGTTCATCATGAACACCAGCAGGACATCACAGCCCTCGGAGGCACTGGTTGTAGTGTGTGTGCGTTTATGTACAGGTCAGATAACAGGCATTTGTTGTCTTCCAAGCTATATTTACCATGACTGTACAGTGAATTGATGACCTGGATGAAGAAGAGAAGAGAGAGAGACTGAGAGAGACAGAGAGAGAAACTGCTTGACAGAGTAGAGAACAGAACAAGACGTCTCATCTCTCGCCTGGACCCATCCTGGATAGGTCTGTGATTTCAGCAGAGCCTTCAACACAGGAGGGATGTGGGTGGCCTTACTGTTATGTACAAGGCCAACATTGTCAAAGTACCACACTTGGCTCCACTTCGAGGACAGCGAGAAGCAAGCTTCTATACCACAAGACGGGCAGAAAGCAGCAACTTCACTCTGGTTGTACCCTTCTCCAGAACATCACTTCATCTGAGATCATTTATCCCCAGGATAACTCAAGTCTGGAACACATTCGTACAGCATTATGATGTCAACGAGATAAAGTCAGCTGATCAAATGAAAATGCTGGGCCACAGATGGCTCCAACTTCATCCTGTTCCCTACTTGTATGTTTCATAACAATAAAAATACTTTCAAATGAGCTGATGTAGGTAACAGCTCTTAGCTTGTCAATAAAGTTAGGAATCCATAACCTGTAAATGGCTTGTCAATAAAGCTAGGGATCCTTAACCTAACCTTGTCAAACCCTGTGTAAAAGAGAGAGAAAATAAAACAGAGAGAAAAACAGAGGCGGGAGATTTACAATATATTATGGCACTGACGGCAGTAATTGCGTCGGGGAGAATGAAGTTCGCCATAACAGGTTCATCGAGTTACTCGATTAAGTGGTAGACTGATATTAATGTTACACTAGTGAGGTGGTCGGGGTGAGCAACTTGTGCTCACAGTGTTTGCTCTGAGCAGCAGTCGTTAAATTGTTTGTTAGCAAAAAAAAAAAAAAATTGTGCCTCAACTGTAATTATGCAGTTCTCTTTAATGTATGTCATATGTTTATTAGATCATCTGTATTCCAGCATGGTTACATATTTCAGTGAATCAAAATGTTATTGGTGGTGACCAGGTTATGAGTCAGCCATAACGACCCTTGTATAGCTGATAGGATGTAATGTAAATGAAAGACCAAGCATCGTATCACATCCTCGGACTCTGCTCTCTGCTATATATGCTATGGAAAACATACTATTACATTGTATAATATGATATTTATATTTCCAGAAGTGAACGAGTAAAGCATGGTGGACCTCAGATCAGTAGAAACTCTACTGTGTTAAGGTTATCATTAACACCTACTTCAGGAGAGAAATAGGATAGGGAAGGTCTTGATCAGAGGTCTTGATTATAGGTCTTGGTCAGATGAAGACACATTTCGCTGAGTGGGTTATTATATGGCTAACACCCAAGTCAGGAAAAAAAATCAAATTTCTCCTGACAGAAAGAACACTACCACAGTTTTTCATACCTCTTTATTTAATGTAATTTGCTGGTTCAGTAATGTCTCTAGTCAGACTCAAGAATAAGACTTGTGAGTATATTAAAAACAGCAACTAAACTGTAATGACAATAACGACACAACCTTAACAACGACAACCTCAACAACGACAACAATGACAGTCACAAAATTGCTAGAACAACAACAAGAAAAATAATATCATTCATATGTTAGTAGTTCTCGACAAAAAGGATTTTTTATCAGGTTGCCAAATTATTTTGTCTTCTCCAACTTTTCCCTTTTTTATTTGTCTTGTAACATGAGAAACTTTCATTTTCTGGAATTATTTGAATGCTCTCAACAAACTTTTGTCCAAAATTTCAGATCATTTCATGTCCATTTACCCTGCAGCATCGTGATCGACTTTACTTCAAATTATACACAATTGAATGCAATTAGTTATAATTTATTGGTTGTCAGGATAATAATCAAGTGTACATGGTTAATATAATTTTTGGTTGTGAAGATTGTATAATCAAATGTACATGGGTTGTATCAATTATTAACTATTTAAGTTTAAGCTATTACAAGTTATAAGTCTTTCTTGGTGCGGAACTTGGGCTTCACTTTCCTGGAAAATAGTTTTTTGCCTGATATATCCATCTCTTTCCTTCTGTCCAGTCACTTGAGTGCAGCTTCAGTCATCTCTTTCCTTCTGTCCAGTCACTTCAGTGCAGCTTCAGTCATCTCTTGCCTTCTGTCCAGTCACTTGAGTGCAGCTTCAGTCATCTCTTGCCTTCTGTCCAGTCACTTGAGTGCAGCTTCAGTCATATCTTGCCTTCTGTCCAGTCACTTGAGTGCAGCTTCAGTCATCTCTTGCCTTCTGTCCAGTCACTTGAGTGCAGCTTCAGTCATCTCTTGCCTTCTGTCCAGTCACTTGAGTGCAGCTTCAGTCATCTCTTGCCTTCTGTCCAGTCACTTGAGTGCAGCTTCAGTCATCTCTTGCCTTCTGTCCAGTCACTTGAGTGCAGCTTCAGTCATCTCTTGCCTTCTGTCCAGTCACTTGAGTGCAGCTTCAGTCATCAATGTTATCCCTCTCTCAACAGCTTGAGTGTTGTTTGGCCACTTGGGAACCTCCAGTGGAGTCTCAATAATTTTCAGAACCTGTTGATCTGATAGAGCAGCAATGAAAGGAGGCTCAATTTTGAGTTCAGTCTTTCAGTCAATCATGGAATGATAGTTCTTTGCTTGCCACTTTAGTTTGGGAATCACTACTTTTCTTGAGTTGACAACAGGAGCCACATTGTCATTCTTTTCATCTTCACTGTCATCCTCATCATCAGTGTAGATTAACAAGTCCTCGTCAACAGCATCAGCAGAATCTTCTCCATCCTCATCAGAGCTCTCAGTATTTTCTTCTGTCTGCTGATTCTCTTCTAAGGTGCAGCTTGATGTGGAACCACATTGTAGAACTGAACTTTAAAATCATAATGATGACTCTTTTCAGCTCCTGACTGGGTATTGATGTTGCCATATACAGCCTAAGGATCCTACTCCATAAAGTATTCCACCTTGACACACACGGTGGACCTGCTCAAGAGCAGCTAAGTCATCATCAACCAAACATGTGATCACTCCTTTGCAAATCATATACAAGTATTTCTGGTCCCAGGACAGATCCTCTGCCACCTTGTCATTCAGAGCAGAGAAATCAGTGAAATTGACTTGCTGGAAAGCAACAACTGGCAGCTCAGACAGAGGATCCTTGATTTGCTTGCCAATGGGACCTTTCCAATGCTCAGGACCACTTGGCTTACCGACATAGTGGTAGAAAACAGCCCGGATTGGCAGCTCATTTCTATGAAGCTGACAGATGAAATAATGGACCAGATGACCAAGCAACATTTCAAGATGGTGAATGGATCCATTGTCAGCTCCGACATTTACCATACAACAGCTGCCCAGTTAGTTTCTGTTCCACCAGAAATGTATAGATAGTCTTGGCAATCTCCTTTCCATGGCCTGACTTGTGAGTCACATGAGTGAGATATTCAGTGATTGGCTCCACCATGATGACATAATGATCTTTTACCACTATCTTTGGACTCCATTTCTTGGTCTTCTCATTCTTTGTCATTACACAAGTGGAGGTCTTCTTACCATCAAAATACAGTGATGTGATATTTTCCAAGTTTGCTGCTCATTTTCTTGCCTCTCCATTCGGTATTTGTGTCTGGCATCTCGTAACTTCTGTGGTCCAATAACTTGACTTTTGTCGTCCTTGGTGATAATGCCATAGTCCATTAAGGTGGCAGTACCAATGGCAGTTCCAGCATAATCACTGAGAAACTTAGTTAATGTTTATAAATACTGCAGAGTACATGAATACAGTACATCAAACACTGCACTGCTCTACTAAGTAATACAGACATTCAAAAATTTCAATCGCAAATGCTGTAGGCTAAACCTCAACCAATCAATTTCATATTTGGCACTGAATCTAAGATGAATTTAAGGAACAATGCCTGAAGAGTGCAGCTTTCACCAAAATTTCAATGCTCCATAATGACCATAGTTGTAGAACTCATTCCCAGCACCCTGAAATGGTTCTGTAACTTCCAAAAGCCTAATGTGACGAGAGTAATATTCAAGTATATAGTTGCATATCTTCCAGTATTATGTGTAAAATAGAGTGAAATTTTAATTGCCGTTAAATCTCGTCAAATATATTTGAATCTGCGTATTCTGACTGGATTCAATTTTTAAATGCTAATTCATCTCAGAACCAGAAGAGTTCCCATTAAGTTAACTGTGTGTGCAAGAAAAATTGTAAGCGAAATCAATTAAAAAAATGCAATGGTTGAAATCCGTGATATTGATTTCGATTAAATAATGAAAGAATGCCTCGTCTTATTGGCTTGTATTACCACTGGTACATTCCGTAAGTATGATGAATCCCATTAAGGTTATACTCTTTAAATACACTTTTGAAATTTTAAAGAAATTGGTAAGAAACTTAAAATCGTTCAATTGGAAGCAGTTACTAAAGAATTCCTGTTTTTTAAAATCTTCAAACTTTTATAGTTTATAACCCTTATTATTAAAATTTTCGTCTTTTATTTTAAGTTATGCAAATTTTAAATTGCCACTTTAATTTAAATAAATTGGTTTCCTTTTAATCAAAATAGAATGACTCTTCTGGTTGTCTACAAACATTTAATTGTTGATGAATCTTAATTGCAAATGCTAATTTATTGAATTTAGGCTTTATGTGTCAATTTGTCAATTTTATAAAAAAGTACGATTAAATATAATTTTTAAGTACATTACAAATGCTTAAAGTAAATAAGGAAAAAGTAAGTTTGGTAAACTTGCCTTTTTAAAGCTTGAACCCTTAAATGCTTGACGACTTAATGCTAGAGCCGACAGCCAGATAGAATGTTCTCATTTTCCACTAACTTCCTCGAAGAAATTTGTGTATAAGTTTATAAAGTGTTATTCAGTTTTCATTCCTTGTGAAGTATTAATAGGTGAAGCTTCGTGGCAGAATTGACAAGTACAGGTGTGTTCTGCTCAGTTTTATATGGATCTTTTCCAAAATTGGTTTCCATAGAAAAAAAGATTTATAATATTAAGTTAGTGTGTAGGCGCCACTATCTCACTTTTAATTTCGATAAGATATTGAAATATTTTACATTATTTGACTGGGTTATGCTTCCTGAAGCTAGAGACTGACTCTTCATCTTAGGAACTGGACTTATCTTCCCCATTGTTACATCGAATCTAAATGCCTCCTATTCAACAGGTCCTACTTGGCCTTTACTGGATTAGCACGTGGAGGGACATAGACGAAACACTTTTCAAGGAAAGGCTGTGTGTCTGCAAATGTTGTTGGATTTTAAGCAATTGCTGGAGAATGCATCTTCTGGTCAGCTTTAAACTTTTACTGTTAATGTGTTTTCTTCAAAGGAAGCTTTCTCTTGATTTTAGATTGTGTAAATTTTAGTGGTGCAGTTTCATTAATCAAATAATTTTCTTCAAAATATTGGAGAATGTGTCATCCGATTAACAGTAAGTAACAGTATTTGACTTATCTAGTTGATCATAGGTTAAATCTACATAATGTAGTTTTATGTATCAGTACCAATAAGACCAATAAGCCTTACTTACCTCCATTGTAAGAAAATTTATGAAATCAATAATTGCCGAGGCAATTCGTAGCCATTTTGAAAGGCATAAATTTATTAATGAATCTCAGCACGGTTTTACAATGGGGAGTCTCTGTCTTACGAATTTACTAACTACTTTCACCAAGGTATTTGATCATGGTAATGAATACGATATTGCGTATATGGACTTCAGTAAGGCTTTTGATAGAGTTCCTCATCACAGGCTATTGAGGAAAATTAAGGAACACGGAATATAATTTTTTTCCTGGGTAGAGGCGTTTTTGACAGATAGGCAGCAGAGAGTTTGCATCAATGGGGAGAAATCAGAGTGTGGGCGCATCACGAGAGATGTTCCACAGGGATCAGTGTGGGGCCCTCTGTTGTTCTCAATTTATATAAACGACATTGATGAGGGAATAAATAGCGGCATAAGCAAGTTTGCTGATGTATACAAAATAGGTCGCCTAATTCATTATAATGAAGACACTAGAGCACTCCAGGAAGATTTGAATAGACTGATGCAGTAGTCAAAGAAGTGGCAGATGTAGTTTAATATAAACAAATGCAAAGTTCTAAACAGTAGTAATCTAAAACCAAGACAACAGTGCATAAGTGTTCGCAATAAAGCGAACAGAATCCTTGGCTTTATATCAAGAAGCATAAATAATAGGAGTCCTCAGGTTGTTCTTCAACTCTATATATCCTTGGTTAGGCCTCATCTAGATTATGCTGCCTAGTTCTGGTCACCGTATTACAGAATGGATATAAATGCACTGGAAAACGAACAGAGGAGGATGACAAAGTTGATCCCATGTATCAGAAATCTTCCCTATGAGGATAGACTGAGAGCCCTGAATCTGCACTCTCTAGAAAGGCGTAGAATTAGGGGGGATATGATTGAGGTGTATAAATGGAAAACAGGAATAAATAAAGGGAATGTAAATAGCGTGCTAAAAATATCTAGCAAAGACAGGACTCGCAGCAATGGTTTTAAGCTGGAAAAATTCAGATTCAGGAAGGATATAGGAAAGCACTGGTTTGGTAATAGAGTTGTGGATGAGTGGAACAAACTCCCGAGTACCGTCATAGAAGCTAAAACGTTGTGTACTTATAAAAATAGGTTAGATAAATACATGAGTGGATGTGGCTGGGTGTGAGTTACACCTGACTCGCTTCTGCTACTAGGTCTGATGCCGTGCTCCTTCCTTAAGTTGATGAGACCTGACCTGAATAGGTTGGGTCATTGACTTAAGCCGGTATGAAAATTGGACCTGCCTCGCATGGGCCAGTAGGCCTGCTGCAGTGTTCTTTCTTTCTTATGTACTTTCTTTGTGCCTTCAAGGCCAATGTAAAAACTGGAACTTAGTTCCTTTCTTAGTTAATTATTTATTTTTTACTTATGAACTTATTCCTTAACATAAAAGCTGGTCACTCTTACTTTGAGAAAAGTACAGATAGGTTATGACCTTTATGATCCCAATATGCTTTTTTATATGTAATAAATTGGGAAAATTTAAATACTGTCTTTACTTTGATAGTTTCTGAATGACGTATTCGATAAGCTTCAACCTTTCAATGCTGATAGCTTTATAGTGTAACTCTGGAGCGGCTTTAAGCTTAATATGCTGGTATATTTGACTATATAGGTATGTCTGAGATAGCAAGAGAATGCCTCTTCAGAATAGCTTCATATCTGTTGTTTCTTAGGAGAGCTTGAAACAAACTTGGGCTGAGTATGTTCTAATTTGCCACTTATATTGGAGAAATTTGAACATTAGTTTTTATATGATGATTTCTGAATGCCTAATCTGATTAATATTAATTGTTCAATGCAAATATTTAATTGCTTTTAAAAGCAATGTGTATTTTACACTATACCAGTTGAGTGAACTGAAGTACAGGGTGTAGATGTTAGACAATACTGGGACATATTTCTCTGATTGTGTGATTGCGCAGCGAAAGCAATATACTATGTAGTAGTATCAATGATGATAATAGTATTATCATTAATATTAAGTAAACAGAAACAGTATACCTTTTAATATTTACCTGGCATTTTTTTCTTATCCTATTTTTCCTTCCAATAACATTTTGTGTTTCTTTCCCTCAACACACGACAAGGCATCATTGGATCTGCTTCAAATTTTCAACGCTAGTATTCGGTAACTTGGAAAAGATTCATGGCTTAAATAGCAACGTTCTTCTTGCCATATAAGACAAGCGAAAATTTGTGTATGCAATAATTTCGCAAAAATCATTCTGAACCTAAAGAAAAAAATATATTTCATTGTGTTTCTTTATTAATAAATTAATGTTAACGTATCTAAAATATATTTAGTTGGGTTAGGCTAAATTAAATTGCGCTTGTTATAATAAGGTTAGGTAGGTTTTCAAAGTTTCTCTTAGTACAAAATTATAAATTTTTACATAAACATAAAGGAAAAAATATATCTTTAAACGTATAAGAGAATTTTTTAGAAAGGACTTAATTTTAAATGAGTTCTTGCTAATTGACCAGTTTTACCTAATCGGCACGACATATATATATATATATATATATATATATATATATATATATATATATATATATATATATATATATATATATATATATATATATATTTATATATATATATATATATATATATATATATATATATATATATATATATATATATATATATATATATATATATATATATATATATATATATATATATATATATATATATATAGGGCATCCTGCTCTGGGGTTTTGGCACAATATCGTCCAATCAAGAACTGCTACCAGGATTATCATCAACAGGCTGGTGTGTGAATATCTGCAGCTGGTGTTGGAAAGTGCTACAAGACTCTACATCTCCTCTCCCACTTTAGAACCAAGAAAAGTGTTGTGCATGTGAAGTCAGTGAGGGAACATAACGGTCACCTATGGGTGGGTGAGGGAAGGCCTAATGGGGGAGAAGGAGGCAGAGGGTGAGGGGTAAAACTATTTCCCCCCTTCCCCTTCCCCAAACAGGCGCGCGTGTGCTCATGCTATGATAATGGAGTGTTTGTTCACCGCGTGTATAGTGTGTATAGTGTGTATAGTGTGTATAGTGTATATAGTGTATATTGCATAGCATGTGTTTAGCATGCGCACGGTATGCGCATAGCATGTGTGGTATATAGCGGTGTGTCGGTCATATAGTGTTGTTATAGTGACGCGTCCGGCCGGCCTACCTTATCACACATCCCCCATTCCTCCCTCGCCCCCCACTGCCCACCTCAAGGACGGGAGACCCTCTGCTCAACCCACCACCACCATGAACCACATTCGGTATGTGTCATGTGCCATTTTCCTTACGGCCCCCCGGGCTTACCACACAGTTTGAGGTATGGCAGATGATGCAGCCAGCCAGCCACAAAGCCAGGGAACCAGTGCACCCAACAATGAAAGAAGAGGCACATGTCAGGTGTGTGGAGAGTTTCGAGCACGCAACAGAGATGGCCTTATTCGTGCACACAATGGGTGTGCAGGTTCACATTGGCCCCCAGCAGAGAGCAACCCACAGCCTCCACAGGCAGATGTCAATCCCAATGGCAACCTCCTCTCTTGCGAAAACCTTCTGCTGGCATTCAAATCCACTGCTAGCAGTACCCTCTCCCACATTCCTAAAGCAGCTCGCCCATATGCAGCAGGGAAATTCACAGACCTTCTTAAGCAGGTGAATGGAGGCTCCACCAATTTAGAAGCCCGAGGCACCATTAAAGCATGGCGCAACCTGCTCCTGTTTGGCAATGTCTGTCTTGCAGTTCCTGAAAGACGAGGCAAACTGCTAACCACTTCAGTCATCAAGGCGGTGTGCAACTACCCAAGAACAGATAATTGTGTCCCTCTGCCCCACCATCGCAGGAATCACAGAGGTAGACCCAAGAAAAACTCCACTGAAAACGAGAAAATTTGCGCACAGGTTAGCAAAAAAATCGAAGAAGGCAACACAGTGGGAGCAATCAGAATAATTACAAGTGGCGACACTGTAGCTCCCAAAGATGAGACCACAGCTCAAGCACTAAGAGACAAGCATCCAACAAGGGACACCATAGCCATCAACAACAACCCTGAAGGAGACCCCATCACTGAACAATTAATTTTGCCAGAATCAGAAGTCTATAAGGCGATAGTGTCATTTCCAGCAGGATCTGCAGGAGGTTACACTGGAATTCGGCCACAACACCTCAAACAGATGGTAAATCCAGTACTCGGAGCATCTGCATCAATTCTCCTCACCGAATTAACAACTTTTGTCAACAACTGCCTGGCTGGGCGAATCCCAGAAGAAATTAAACCTTTCTTTTTTGGAGCCTCATTATGCGCTTTGAAGAAGAAGGATGGGGGAATCAGACCCATTGCTGTTGGTAACACCCTTCGCCGTCTCGTTGCCAAAGCAGCAGTAAGAAACATTCGCCTAGAAGCTGCCAGTTTACTCCAGCCACACCAACTGGGCTTTGGGGTCTCTCAAGGCAGTGAAGCCGCAGCTCATGCGGCAAGGGCCTACATCAGGGACCTATCAGAAGACAAGGCCGTAGTCAAACTTGACTTTAGAAATGCCTTTAATATGGTGAAGAGAGATGTGGTCTTGCCAGCCGTTCGAGATCGGTTCCCCCGTCTCTTTCCCTTCATTTCAGCTGGCTACAGCAAACCCTCGACTCTTTTGTTTGGGGAACATGAAATTCCCTCATCTGAGGGTGTTCAGCAGGGTGATCCACTCGCTCCACTTCTCTTCTGTTTGGCAGTAAGAGAACTAACTTCCAGCCTATGCAGCGAGCTCAACATCTGGTACCTGGATGATGGCACTCTGGCAGGTACTGGGGAGTCCTTGTTAGAGGACCTACAACGGGTGAAGACACAGGGAGAAGCCTTAGGACTCATCCTTAATCCCTCAAAGTGTGAAATTATCACAACAAATCAGGAAATAATCAATGCGGTGCAAACAATCCTCCCAGAAGTCACTACTATCACTCCATCCAACAGTACCCTCCTGGGAGCACCGCTGGGTCACCAGGCCATCGACACTGTCCTCAAGGACAAAGTAAATGACCTGAAAAGAATGGAGGAGAGAATAAGTGATCTTGATGCCCATGATGCCCTGTATCTCCTCACAAGGTGTCTTACTATGCCAAGACTCACTTACTTCTTGAGGTGTGCACCCTCTTTTGAATACCCAACACTTGACGAGTATGACGCACACCTGAGATCAACCTTCAAGAAGGCACTGAATCTGTCACTAGAGGATCAGCAATGGGAGCAGGCAACCCTGCCAGTGCGACTGGGAGGTATAGGGGTGCGCAAAGCAAGGCAGGTAGCGTTACCTGCATTTCTGTCATCGTGTTTGGCCTCCTGTGGATTAGTCAAGAGGATTGTCCCTGAACGTTTGAGAGGTGTGGTGGGAGCTCAAGACCCCAAGTTCATTGAAGCAGCAGTGCAGTGGGACATCCTGGCAGACTCTTCCAGTAGACCAGCTCCTCCCAAAGAGCACAAACAGTCCCACTGGGACAAACCGATCATGGAAAAAATTTCCAACACAATGCTCACCAACGCTTCAGGAAAGGACAAAGCTCGTCTCCTAGCGGTGAAGGCACCACACTCAGGAGATTTCCTTCTTGCTGTTCCCAATTCCTCTCTGGGCACTCGACTCGACCCACAGGCCATTCGGATTGGTGTTGCTCTTCGCCTAGCCGCTCCCATACTCACCGAACATAGGTGTATTTGCGGCAGGGCGACGGCTGATCAATTCGGACTTCATGGTCTAGTGTGTCACACATCAGAAGGAAGTATGCTAGACATGAGGAGGTCAATGACATCATAAAGAGAAGCCTCGCCACAGCCCGTTGCCCAGCTCAACGGGAACCCCAAGTGCAGAGGTCTGATGGAAGTCAAAAGCGTCCTGATGGAGCCACCATGCTACCCTGGAAGGATGGTAAGCAGATTGCTTGGGACTACACCTGTGCTGCCACATTGGCAGACACCTACCTGCCACACTCCTTAGCCGAAGGGGTGGAGCTGCCAGCCACAGGGAGAACCAGAAGACCCGCAAATATGAAGACCTTCCTCTTGCTATAACTTCATCCCAATAGGGTCGGAGACCCATGGAGCATGGGGCAAGTGTGCTCTAAAGTTTCTCAAGGAGCTGGGTGGAAAACTCATCATAGAAACCAAGGACCACAGGGCGACCAGCTTCCTCTTTCAGAGACTCAGTGTTGCGATCCAGAGGGAAATGCCTGCAGTATTCTGGGCACGCGGCCCACTGCCGGGGAGTTGGACGAAGTATTTGACATGTAGCTCTGAGTGGTTATCTATGTTGTTTTACTCCCAATTGTATTTTGTCTTGAAATAAAGTTTGTAAAAAAAAAAAGATGGGGTGGTAGGGGAAGTGGAATATTCAAATGGCTTCAGAAAGAAATCTAAATATTCTTCCTTGAAGTCTTTTTATCCACTTCTCCGAGGCAATGGGTCCCACAATATATATATATATATATATATATATATATATATATATATATATATATATATATATATATATATATATATATATATATATATATATATATGTCGTGCCGATTAGGTAAAACTTGCGATTTTGGCTTAAATTACAACGCTCACCTTGCCATATAAGACAAGTGAAAATTTGTGTATGCAATAATTTCGCAAAAATAATTCTGAACCTAAAGAAAAAATATATTTCATTGTGTTTCTTTATTAATAAATTAATGTTAACGTATCTAAAATATATTTAGTTGGGTTAGGCTAAATTAAATTGCGCTTGTTGTAATAAGGTTAGGTAGGTTTTCAAAGTTTCTCTTGGTACAAAATTATAAATTCTTGCATTAACATATATATATATATATATATATATATATATATATATATATATATATATATATATATATATATATATATATATGTCGTGCCGATTAGGTAAAACTGGTCAATTAGCAAGAACTCATCTAAATTTAAGTCCTTTCTAAAATTTTCTCTTATACGTTTAAAGATATATTTTTTTCATTTATGCTAATGTATGAATTTATAATTTTGTACCAAGAGAAACTTTGAAAACCTACCTAACCTTATTACAACAAGAGCAATTTAATTTAGCCTAACCCAACTAAATATATTTTAGATACGTTAACAATAATTTAATAATAAACAAACACAATGAAATATATTTTTTACGTTATGTTCAGAATGATTTTCGCGAAATTATTGCATACACAAATTTTCACTTGTCTTATATGGCAAGGTGAGCGTTGCTATTTAAGCCAAAATCGCAAGTTTTACCTAATCGGCGACATATATATATATATATATATATATATATATATATATATATATATATATATATATATATATATATATATATATATATATATATATATATATATATATATATATATATTATGTTTTTGCAATAGTATAGTCATCATCATCATAGGAATGAAATTCTGGGATGAGATAAGTATGTCACTGAAATAGACATTCCATACCAAATGAATAAGCACACTTCCTTGTGAAATATTAGCACCGAATGAGTGGCTTGTAGACTCCTCTATTGGAGACATTTGCCAGAGACGCATCTCGTAGGTAGTTACTTAGGCAGTGTAAGATAAAGCCAGAGATTGATATCAAGTACTTTAAGTTTTGCCAATGCCATACTCGGTCAAAAGCACACGCAATACGTAATGCTACACAGCGTATCTCGGATTTATCCAGTGACTGCACGATAGTAGAGATGTTTATCAGTTGATCAGCTAGAGAGACCTTTTCTGAAGCCATAATTACTGTTGCAAAGAAGCGAGTGAAGATTTTTAGGCTAAGCTCGTAAGCTTCTTGTTTTGGGAAATGTTGTGGGGTTATGTTTTTTTTTTTTTTTTCGTCTAACTCATTGCTCATGAAAACCAGGGTGCATTATTTTGGTTGTGCTATAATGAGTGACACATTATTTTAAAGTTGTTGATTACCGTTTGCAAAAGTATTTTCGACTTTCACAATTATTAATTTGGAGGCCAGGGCCCATTGGTGGGGATTTTATTGGTTCTTCTGTATTGAATAGCATATAATATTAAAATTCTCTTCGTAATGATTTGGAGAAGCTGTTACTTGGTGGCGGTATCCTTTGGGGCATTTATTTTGGATCCATCATATTATTTCTTAATGCTTATTTTTTTTATGATAAATACGCTGCCTCCTAATAAGGTGGGGACAGTGGCATTATCCCTCCAAACCCGCCTCCTGACAAGAAAAGAGGGGGTGTGTTGTAAGTCTCACGCACCTGTCTTCTGACAAGGCAAATTCGGTGGTGAGTCCCCCATATCTAACTCCTGATAAAATAGGTGCTGTGGCGTGAATTCCCCATTCCTGTCTCCTGAAATACAGGTGTGGGGTCGCTAGGCTCCCATACCTACTTCGTGATAATCTAAGAGCAGCGGCATGAATCTCACCCCTGAGTGCTTCACACTCGCTTCGTACCTAGGCAGGTGCCAGGGCATGAATGCTCTACAACCACCTCCTAACAAGGCAGGGCCGGGTGCAATTGTCGCCAACACTCCCCATTTCTGACAAGGCGGGTGCAGTGGTGTGAGATTTTCCCTTCCTCATCAGTCTGCTCAAAAAGATGATATGGCGCCATGAATCCCCAACTCTTGCCTCCTAAAAGGCAGGTGTGGGAACGTGAGCCCTCATACAACGGTTTGCTCGTTAAGCACGCTCAATAAAGACTCAGTATTGCAATAATTCTGCAAAAGTATTTGATGAATCATTATTTTACGGAAATTTTAACCAGTCAGTAACTCACTTGAAGATCTTATCAAGTTCTCTCGAGAGAGCTAGACGTCTGTTGGTCTTTCCTCGCGCACCGATAACGAAACTAAATCTAATTTCAGTTCTTTAGCCCATTATTGAATTACAAGAGAATAATGATCCAGGGTTAGAAGGAACCTCATCAAGTTTCATCTCCGACGTCTAGGTCATTTGTGAATTATTCTAGCCAAGGCTGCGCGGGCTAGTGGTGAATTATTCCCACCTCTATTTTATGCGGTAGATGTGCGTTATTCCTGTTTTGGCATTACAGGCTAATGTTCAGTGATCCTGTCATTTTTATTGTAGTGTGTTAGCTGTGTATTAGTACTCTGGTACATGTAGTGTGAGTTAGTGGATAAAAAGCATGTTGCATTTTGTTGATTTCTCCACTATTTGTCGGTATCTTATTCCATTTTGTGAGTTTGTTGTGAATTGTTGCAGCAGCGTTACTTTTGGTTAGTTGTGAATTATTATAGAATAAAGATTGTGGGTTAGTGGTGAATTGCTCCACCTACGTTCGTATCTGTTGCAAATTGTTTCAGCTATATTATCGTAGGTAAGGTGATAATTGTTTCAGCTATATTATCGCAGGTACGGTGATAATTGTTCCTGCTACATTATTTTGGATTACCAGAGAATTTTTCCTGAAATATTTTTTGTTGTTGTTGAGGATCATTGCAGTCATGGAATTGTGGGGGTAAGCTGTGATTTGTCCAGCAGTTATATTATGGGTTTGGTTTGAGTGCGTTAATAATTAATTATTAATCGTTTGAAATTGGTGCATCAGATTAATTGTGGATTGCTACAGCAACAACATTGTAAGTTAGTTGTCAATTATTCAGGCATCTGCAATATGAGTTAGTTCCTAATTTTTCTATCACTACCCCGGGATTTTCATTCTGACTTTTCCTCTCCTCTTTTCACAGAGTTGACCTCAGGAACCGGCGGATTACCCAGCCCAAACACCAACCACTTTCCGTGCTCAAAAACAGAGCCAGGTTTGACCTAACCTCAGGCCATTCTGGTCTCTACCTGGAAACAGTCTGGAGCTCTGATGATGGTCTCTACCGCTGCAGAGTAGATTTTAAGAAATCCCCTACACGCAACTCAAGGATTTACCTCACAGTGATAGGTAAGGTGGCTATCATTTTATGCAGGGAATTGTGGACTTGTCTTCAGCTAGGAAGTAGCACTGTGGTCTTCTACTAGGGAATAGTCTGTGGCCTGCTAAGAATGCGGGAATTTTGTCTTCTGCTATGCTATATAAATGGTGTAAGAATCATTAAGGATGCACTTATGACATAATGGGATATATATATATATATATATATATATATATATATATATATATATATATATATATATATATATATATATATATATATGTCGTGCCGATTAGGTAAAACTTGCTATTTTGGCTTAAATTGAAACGCTCACCTTGCCATATAAGACAAGGAAAATTTGTGTATGCAATAATTTCGCCAAAATCATTCTGAACATAACGAATAATATATATATATATATATATATATATATATATATATATATATATATATATATATATATATATATATATATATATATCATATATATATATATATATATATATATATATATATATATATGTCTTTAAACGTATACAGAAAATTTTAGAAAAGACTTAATTTTAAATGAGTTCTTGCTAATTGACCAGTTTTACCTAATCGGCACGACATATATATATATATATATATATATATATATATATATATATATATATATATATATATATATATATATATATATATATATATATATATATATATGTATATATATATATACTATTAGGATAGCCTAATAGTAGAGAATATAGCCTCAGCAATGCTTCAGAGTGTGTCAGAGAAGGATAGAGCCCGTTTCCTTGCAGTGAGAGCTCATCATGCATGGGACTTTCTTTTGGCTGTTCCCAACTCCAACCTTGGCACATGCCTCGACCCACAGACCATCCACATTGGTGTTGCCCTTCGACATGCCGCCCCTATTCTTGCCGAACACAGGTGTATTTGTGGCAGTGAAGCAGCAGACCGATTCGGGTACCAATGTCTTGTGTATCGTAAATCCGAGGGAAAAATTGCAAGACATGAAGAGGTTAATAACATTATCAAGAGGAGCCTCACAACAGCCGGATGCCCAGCAGTAAGGGAGCCACCCCAACTATGCAGATCTGATGGAAGCCAAAAGCGTCCAGATGGTATCACCCTTCAAGCCTGGACAGACGGCAAGCAGGTAGTGTGGGACTACACATGTGCATCTATCTTGGCTGATACCTATCTTCAATACACCAGGGAGGAATGAGGGGCAGCTGTCACCTTCAGGGACTTCCAGAAGTCGAGAAAATATGGAGAACTTGCCCATCATTATATGTTTGTTCCCATAGGCTCGGAGACCCTTGGCTCATGGGGAAAGAGTGCATCTAAGTTCCTCAAGGAGCTGGGCAAAAGATTCAACAAGGTAACTAGGGATCCCAGGGCAGCTAGTTTTCTGTTCCAGCGACTCAGCGCTGCTGTTCAGAGGGGTAATGCATGCTGTATTCTGGGCACGTGCCCCAGCTCGGAGGAGCTGGAAGAGATTTTGCATTATAATCAGTGACAAACATGTAACAATTTGTACTAGACATGTATCTCTCACACCTCGTTTACTGTATATGCCATCTTTATATCAACAATGTTTCTCTTAAATCTTTTGTACCATATTAAGTAATAAAATATACCTATTGGTAAAAAATAAATAAAAGATGGGGTGGTAAGGGAAGTGGAATATTCAAATGGCTTAATGAAGAAATCCAAATATTCTTCCTTGAAGCCTTTTTTTATACACTTCTCCGAGGCTATGGGCCCCAAAATTTGTACCAGAGGTGGGCCCCATCTTATATATATATATATATATATATATATATATATATATATATATATATATATATATATATATATATATATATATATATATATATATATATATATATATATATGTCGTGCCGATTAGGTAAAACTGGTCAATTAGCAAGAACTCATCTAAAATTAAGTCCTTTCTAAAATTTTCTCTTATACGTTTAAAGATATATATTTTTAATTTATGTTAATGTAAGAATTTATAATTTTGTACCAAGAGAAACTTTGAAAACCTACCTAACCTTATTACAACAAGCGCTATTTAATTTAGCCTAACCCAACTAAATATATTTTAAATACGTTAACATTAATTTAATAATAAACAAACACAATGAAATATATTTTTTTTGTTATGTTCAGAATGATTTTGGCGAAATTATTGCATACACAAATTTTCACTTGTCTTATATGGCAAGGTGAACGTTGCTATTTAAGCCAAAATCACAAGTTTTACCTAATCGGCACGACATATATATATATATATATATATATATATATATATATATATATGTCGTGCCGATTAGGTAAAACTGGTCAATTAGCAAGAACTCATCTAAAATTAAGTCCTTTCTAAAATTTTATCTTATACGTTTAAAGATATATTTTTTTCATTTATGTTAATGTAAGAATTTATAATTTTGTACCAAGAGAAACTTTGAAAACCTACCTAACCTTATTACAACAAGCGCAATTTAATTTAGCCTAACCCAACTAAATATATTTTAAATACGTTAACATTAATTTAATAATAAAGAAACACAATGAAATATATTTTTTCGTTATGTTCAGAATGATTTTGGCGAAATTATTGCATACACAAATTTTCACTTGTCTTATATGGCAAGGTGAGCGTTGCTATTTAAGCCAAAATCGCAAGTTTTACCTAATCGGCACGACATATATATATATATATATATATATATATATATATATATATATATATATATATATATATATATATATATATATTTTTTTTTTTTTTTTTTTTCAACAAGTCGGCCGTCTCCCACCGAGGCAGGGTGACCCAAAAGAAAGAAAATCCCCAAAAAGAAAAAACTTTCATCATCATTCAACACTTTCACCACACTCATACATAATCACTGTCTTTGCAGAGGAGCTCAGATACTACAGCTGAGAAAAGTCCCTCCCAGCTGTCACTATATATATATATATATATATATATATATATATATATATATATATATATATATATATATATATATATATATATATATATATATAGAAAAATCGCAGACGAGCTATATAAGATGCAAACAACCACAGGGGAGTTGAATAAGGTGGAAACATTCAGTGTCACTGCCACTATGGCAGGTAACATTTGCAGGAGCAAATGTTACCTGCCATCGTTTTCCCCAGGCTGATGTAGTCGTAAGCCGGTGATTAATGTAACTTACAGCAGCTGGAGTTTCCTCTCTTGAATACGTTCAGTGGTCTGCATACTCTCTCTCTCTCTCTCTCTCTCTCTCTCTCTCTCTCTTCTCAAGAATGCCACCACACATCGTGCAATAACATTGCTCCTTTGCAGTTTGAAGTATCTTTCTCTCTATTTCCTCTAAAGTGACACTCACTTTGTCTTTCTCTTATTCACAGTGGCCACATATATTCTATAGTAATCTTTCTCTCTCTCCCCTCACAGTGCCACCAGACAGCGTACGAATCCTGGACATAAATGGAAATGAGATGAGCTCAACAATTGGCCCCTACGTACTGGGGATGACACTCACGCTCAAGTGTGTAGCCACAGGAGGTAATTATGTTATGTGACCTCATCCATTTTCTCGAAATTTATGCCAGATTAATCTCCATTGTGGATGATTTATGCAAATATATTTAGTATAGCTATGTGGTCCCCTCTTAGTGTAGACTTGGCCAGCCACTATGGTTCCTTAAAATGAAGTCTCGCAATTTTATTTTTTTTGATTCATGTAAGCATGAGTACCACTCAGTATGCATACAAGATAAGCAGAAAAATTTGGTTATATATCACCATACGCGGGAAGCGGTTCATAAGACGCCATCTTTCAAAATGGCTTAGAGATGTCTTCCTGAAGTCTAAATATATGTTTTTTGAGTCAAGGAATTCAAATTAAGGTTTTCTAACCCATATAAATATGGAATTTCAAGACAAACCGATCACATGCAATTAACTAGAAAAAAATTGATCATGAACCGTGACATAAATAAGAAATTATGATTTCCTTGCATTAAATATATGTTGTTACTTACATGTTTTTGTCTATTACAGGTAGTACAAATAAACAGTTTTTGCTGGGTAGAAGGTTTCTTTAAATAAAGAATATCTACATTAATAACTAAAATTATTTCCAAGTTTCAGTTTTTGGTAGAAAATATCAAGAAATGGAAGGACAAAAAAATAACTGTAAACGCCAAAATTACTTCAATTAAAAAAACGAAGACTGAAATATCCCTTGATTTGAAAACGTGAATAATCCGCAAGACTACAGATGAAATAATAATAATAAGAGTCAACACTTTTAATAATTGGAGGAAGAGAGTTATTAAATATCAGAGGAAATTTACTTTCTCTATTTTTGGTCAGCAAAGAAATCGTAGAATCATCAAGTAAAATAAAGTCAAGAGTTCCACCAAACTGAATTGATGGAGAGAGAATATGACGCTTCCATTCCCAATCTGATGAACAAGTTCTGGTCTTCCATCTAAAGATTTGTTGAAGTTGGCTGCCAATAATTGTTTTATCAACGAGGTAAAAGAGAAGCCTGTGAGTCCGGTCTTAAGTGGAACCATGAGAGGTGACTATGACACCAGGTATTAACGTATCGTTAGCCCGGTCGTAAGTGGAACCATGAGAGGTGACTATGACACCAGGTATGAACATATCTCTAGTAATCACGAGAATAAAACCTGCCCTGAACTTCATAAGATCTCATGAATTTAAACTAGTTCACCAAAACATTTTGGAAGAGATAATTGCTTTAAATCATCAAGAAGTAAAAACAAGTCCTCGGTGATATTTGCAGCAAATATTAGGGATGATGAAATAGTCCATCGTTATCGGAAAGTAGATGTAATCAAATCAGTAGCAAAGGACATCACGAATGCTTTAATGACAATTAAATTTTGGGCTCTACGACAGATTTTTCTGGAAACGTTATAAATGGCTACAGACTTTTCAGATGAAATGATGTCGCTTTTATAAGGATTTTTCAACTGTAACAAGTCACCTCTAATGTTACAGAGTAGCGTCGAGGGAGATGAAGACGCATCACCGGAAGATTGATCAGAAAATGGAAGTGATGACGAATGTGGTGAAGAGAAAAAGATTTCTACCATGAGTGAAAGGAATATTTCGTTTTCAACCAATAATATTTACCCAATATCATACTATTCTCTTCATTATACAAGAAAAATAACTCATCTTTATGATATGGTTGGTCACAATACAGGACAACTGTGAAAGTAAAGAATTAATTGCATGAATGAAGACAGTGTAGTAATGTGGAAAAGTCAGCAGTTATCAGAATACATTAAACACGCAAGTGAAGATGAACAGTCAACACTGCCGATCCTCCTTCATTCCAAGAGCTTCATTATAACTGCCAGTGACAGTTTTAATCATGAAGATCGATCAACAATATCTGGTATTAATGCTTCGTGCATAATTGTCTGTTATGTATTTCAGATGCATCTTGGTCATACCTCAGACCAATATACATCAACGAAGTCACTACTTATGTTAACAATATAGAAAATATTAAGGATTGATGTATTGACATCAAATATGCCTTGAGACCACAGTGATTTTCCTACTAGACAAGTAAAGCATCTCTGATTACTTAGATTACTTCCTCCGACAACGTAATGCAATGAAATTACATTTATTGTAGATTTTTTTGTCACTAGTTCGCCAACAGAACAAAAACTATAAAAATATTTAAAAAAGTTTTTTGGCAAAGTTTGGGCAAATACAACACAACACGAAAGAGTGTACAGGGTAGACTTAGTTTCTGATAACTACACTTAGCAGACACTTAAAGTGGGAGAAAGAGAACGATGAAAGACCGCTGATCCAAATGAACTGAGTAAAATAAAATGTAATACTCCTATTCCCATTCAGATGGACAAGTTCCGATCTTCCTACACAAAGAAATTCTCCAGTTGGTTGTCAGTAATTGTTTCATCAACAGAGTAAAAGGGAGGCCCATGACAATGGTCGTGAGTGGAACCATAACAAGAGACAATGACACCAGTTATGTACAGTTGGCATCCCGGAACTTAAGACGAATTTGGGCCGATAAAGACATGTAGTAACTATTCCAAATAGTACGCAGTATTTGGTTGTGAATAAGTGAGTGTGTACTTACAATCAGTGTTGAAAAAGAGGCGATGATTGATAGCTTAGTTGTCGATTTCGTTATACAGTATTATTCCACTATACTTTACTTATTATGTACAAGGAAATAATGTTTTTACATATTCCCTCATACAAAGAATATATAAACTATAACTGTAAAAAGTTATATCATAGTGTGACATTAGTAATATTTTTTTAACACAGGGTTTGACAAGGTTATCCCTAGCTTTATTGACAAGCTATTTGCAAGTTAAGGGTTCCTAACTTTATTGACAAGTTAAGGATTCTTAACTTTATTGACAAGCTAAGAGCTGTTACCTACATCAGCTCATTTGAAAGCATTTTTATTGTTATGAAACATACAAGTAGGGAACAGGATGAAGTTGGAGCCATCTGTGGGTCAGCATTTTCATTTGATCAACTGACTTTATCTCGTTGACATCATAATGCTGTACGAATGTGTTCCAGACTTGAGTTATCCTGGGGATAAATGATCTCAGATGAAGGGATGTTCTGGAGAATGGTACAGCCAGAGTGAAGTTGCTGCTTTCTGCCCGTCTTGTGGTATAGAAGCTTGCTTCTCGCTGACCTCGAAGTGGAGCCAAGTGTGGTACTTTGACAATGTTGGCCTTGTACATAACAGTAAGGCCACCCACATCCCTCCTGTGTTGAAGGCTCTGCGGAAATGACAGATTTATTCAGGCTGGGTCCAAGCGAGAGATGAGACGTCTTGCTCTGTTCTCTACTCTGTCAAGCAGTCGCAGATGAGAGGGGGGGGGGCAGGCAAACCAAGAAAGTGGAGCATACTCAAGGTGTGAGCGTACTTGTGCCTCATACAGAATCTTGCAACCTATACTGTCAAGCAGATGCGAGATACGGCGAAGTGCTCTCTCTCTCTCTCTCTCTCTCTCTCTCTCTCTCTCTCTCTCTCTCTCTCTCTCTCTCTCCTCTCTCTCTCCTCTCTTCTTCTCTCTCTCTCTCTCTCTCTTCTCTCTCTCTCTCTCTCTCTCTCTCTCTCTCATCTCTCTCTCTCTTCTCTCTCTCTCTCTCTCTCTCTCTCTCTCTCTCTCTCTCTCTTTCTATTATTTCCTTTTTTTTACTTTTAAAATATAATCTATCATATTCTCTCTCTCTCTCTCTCTCTCTCTCTCTCTCTCTCTCTCTCTCTCTCTCTCTCTCTCTCTCTCTCTCTCTCTCTCTCTCTCTCTCTCTCTTCTCTCTCTCTCTCTCTCTCTCTCTCTCTCTCTCTCTCTCTCTCTCTCTCTCTCTCTCTCTCTCTCTCTCTCTCTCTCTCTCTCTCTCTCTCTCTCTCTCTCTCTCTCTCTCTCTCTCTCTCTCTCTCTCTCTCTCTCTCTCTCTCTCTCTCTCTCTCTCTCTCTCTCTCTCTCTCTCTCTCTCTCTCTCTCTCTCTCTCTCTCTCTCTCTCTCTCTCTCTCTCTCTCTCTCTCTCTCTCTCTCTCTCTCTCTCTCTCTCTCTCTCTCTCTCTCTCTCTCTCTCTCTCTCTCTCTCTCTCTCTCTCTCTCTCTCTCTCTCTCTCCCTCCCTCCCTGGTTGCTAGGGTTATTTGCGCTATTATAGTTTTAGCTTTAAAATAGGATAGACACTAATATGAGTGAGAACTGTTGAATTTGAATAGAACCTGCCTTGGAAGAGCCAGTAGGCCTGCTGCATTGTTCCTCAATTCTAATGTTCCTATGTAATATTAAGAACACCTTGATCCTTAAAATGAGTATTAAAATAATTTTTTTTGGGCAGTATGTATACTAACAATGAAGGTCAGAGCGAAATGACCTCTGGCAACAGTTCACTTAAGGGAGAAACTGAGTGGTGGTGAACACCTGCTACCATCAATACAAATATCAAACACCAAAATTTATGAATTATAATTACTGTAGATATTTAAAAGTATACAGCAAGCAAATACATGAGCACCGTCGTAGGCCTATGACATGAAGGAGGTCAGTGAGGGAGTGAGGCAGAAGTGTGGAAGGGAAGATATAATTAAATGCCAATGAATCGGTAATGAATACAATCGTCAGAAATGAAGAACATGTGTGCGTATGTGTGTGTGTGTGTGTGTACTCACCTATTTGTGGTTGCAGGGGTCGAGTCATAGCTCCTGGCCCCGCCTCTTCACTGATTGCTACTAGGTCCTCTCTCTCCCTGCTCCATGAGCTTTATCAAACCTAGTCTTAAAACTATGTATGGTTCCTGCCTCCACTATGTCGCTTTCTAGGCTATTCCACTTCCTGACAACTCTATGACTGAAGAAATACTTCCTAACATCCCTTTGACTCATAGGAGTCTTCAACTTCCAATTGTGACCCCTTGTTTCTGTGTCCCCTCTCTGGAACATCTTGTCTCTGTCCACCTTATCTATTCCTCGCAGTATTTTAAATGTCGTTATCATGTCTCCCCTAAACCTCCTGTCCTCTAGTGTCGTCAGGCCGATTTCCCTTAACGTTTCTTCGTAGGACAATCCCCTTAGCTCTGGAACTAGTATTGTTGCAAACCTTTGAACTTTCTCTAATTTCTTGACGTGCTTGACCAGGTGTGGGTTCCAAACTGGTGCTGCATACTCCAGTATGGGCCTGACGTATATGGTGTACAGAGACTTGAATGATTCCTTAGGGAGGTATTGGAACGCTATTCTTAGGTTTGCCAGCCGCCCGTATGCTGCAGCAGTTATCTGATTGATATGTGCCTCAGGAGATGTGTTCGGTATTATACTCACCCCAAGATCTTTTTTCTTGAGTGAGGTTTGCAGTCTTTGGCCACCTAGACTATACTCTGTCTGCGGTCTTCTTTGCCCTTCCCCGATCTTCATGACTTTACATTTGGCAGGGTTAAATTCAAGGAGCCAGTTACTGGACCAGGCGTGTAGCCTGTCCAGGTCTCTTTGTAGTCCTACCTGATCCTCGACAGATTTAATTCTTCTCATTAACTTCACATCATCTGCAAACAGGGACACTTCTGAGTCTATCCCTTCCGTTATGTCATTCACATATACCAAAAACAGTACAGGTCCTAGGACTGACCCTTGTGGAACCCCACTCGTCACAGGTGCCCACTCTGACTCCTCGTCACGTACCATGACTCGTTGTTGCCTCCCTGTCAGTTATTCTCTGATCCATTGCAGTGCCTTCCCTGTTACGTGTGCCTGATCCTCTAGCTTTTGCATTAACCTCTTGTGAGGAACTGTGTCGAACGCCTTCTTGCTGTCCAAGAAAATGCAGTCTATCCACCCCTCTCTCTCGTGTCTTACTTCTGTTACCTTGTCATAAAACTCCAGTAGGTTTGTGACACAGGATTTTCCTTCCCTGAAACCGTGCTAGTTGTCGTTTATAAGCTTGTGTTTTTCTAGGTGCTCCACCACTCTCCTCCTGATGATCTTATCCATGACTTTGCATACTATACACGTCAGTGACACAGGTCTGTAGTTTAATGCCTCGTGTCTGTCTCCTTTCTTAAAAATTGGGACTACATTTGCCATCTTCCACGCCTCAGGTAGTTGGCAAGTTTCAATGGATGTGTTGAAGATTTTTGTTAGTGGCACACACAACATCTCTGCTCCCTCTCTAAGGACTCACGGAGAAATGTTGTCTGGTCCCACCGCTTTTGAGGTTTCGAGTTCACATAGCAGCTTCTTCACCTCCTCCTCGGTTGTATGTATTTCATCCAGCACTTGTTGGTATACCTCCCTATTCTGAATTCCTGGAGTCCTTCCTGTCTCCTCTGTAAATACTTCTTTAAATCTCGTGTTGAGCTCCTCACATACCTCTTGGTCGTTTCTTGTGAACTCCCCACCTTCCTTCCTCAGCCTGATTACCTGGTCCTTGACTGTTGTTTTCCTCCTGATGTGGCTATACAACAGCTTCGGGTCAGACTTGACTTTTGATGCTATATCATTTTCATATTGTCGCTGAGCCTCCCTTCTTACCTGTGCATATTCGTTTCTGGCTCTTCGGCTAATCTCTTTATTTTCCTGGGTCTTTTGTCTTATGTACTTTTTCCATTCTCTATTACACTTAGTTTTTGCCTCCCTACACCTCTGGGTGAACCAAGGACTCGTTCTGGTCTTCCCATTACTTCTGTTTTCATTGGGGACAAACCTCTCCTCTGCCTCTTTGCATTTGGTTGTCACATATTCCATCATTTCTTTTACTAGTTTTCCTGCCAATTCTCTCTCCCACTGAACGTCTTGTAGGAAGTTCCTCATGCCTGTGTAGTCCCCCGTTTTGTAGTTTCGTTTCTCCCTTCCTATTCCTGCTCCCCTCTCCCCTTGTAGCTCAACTATATAATCAAAACACAGAACCAAATGATCACTAGCTCCAAGGGGCCTTTCATACGTGATATCCTCGATGTCCGAACTACTCAAGGTGAATACTAGGTCCAGTCTTGCTGAATCATCCCCACCTCTCTCTCTGGTAGTGTCTCCTGCTTTCTGCAGCTATCCTCTCCTCCATTATCTTGCTTTCTGCAGCTATCCTCTCCTCCATTTTCATGCTAAGCTCCTCTAGCTTCCTTTCCCACTCATGTTCCCTTTTCATGAGCTCTGCTGCCCAATCTTCCTTTGCAGACTCATCCTCCAGTCCCCTAGTTTTCCGTCCTGCTCTCTGGGACCCCATTTTTCTTTTTCTTTTTTTTAAGATGCCACAGAGTGAAAAACTATGTGTGGAACTATATGTGTGTGGATTTATTAAGTGAAAAGTAGTGGTGAAATTGTGTTATGGTGTATGAGTATGTATGTATGTATGTGTGTATGTGGGGTCTGCGAGTAACACGTAGTCTACAGTGCTCCTCTACCTGGCCTGACCTGACACACCTGATCTACCAGTTAATGTATTCTATGATTCACCTGTCTGCTCGCCCTTTTCTACTAGAAATTACCAATTGCTATTTGTTACCGAGTACTTGATATCCTATTCCTTATCTTACTATCAGAGTTGACCGTTCACAAACAGCTTAGCGGTTAGGTAATTGGAACTTACACCCGACACCCCGAAAACCACGCATAGGTGAATACTTGCGATGCGATGCAGCTTGTCCAGCGTGTAGTATCCTGTAGATTGTCCAACTTGATGTGATGTTCTGGCTTATATCCACTTTCGTTTCTTGTCGATATATAATATACCTGTTCACTGTATTTCTTTCACTTGTCACATATTTATTTCACTTTATTATCTAGGGTGACACACGTGGCAACGTCGCCTGGAGCACACTAGGCCCACTCTGACCCCGCCACCAAATATTTATTTCTAGTTCACTTATAAAATTATGGCTCTCCCCACACTTATGTGGCTCAGGGCAACTTATATTGTGTGTGTGTGTGTGTATATACATAGCTAGTTGTGGTTGCAGGGGTCGACTCATAGCTCCTGGCCCCGTCTCTTAGCTAGTTGCTACTATGTCCACTCTCTCACTGCTCCATGACCTTTATCATACCTCTTCATAAAGCTGTGTATGGATCCTGCCTCCACTACTTCACTTTCCCGACGACTCCACTTCCTGACCACTCTATGACTGAAGAAATACTTCTTAACATCCCTTTGACTCGTCTCAGTCTTCAGATTCCAATTGTGACCCCTTTGTTTCTGTGTCCCATCTGTGGAACATACTGTCTTTGTTCACCTTCTCAATTCCTCGCAGTATTTTTAATGTTGTTATCATGTCCTCCCTATTCCTTCTGTCCACCAGTGTCATCAGGCCGATTTCCCTTAGCTCCGGGACTAGTCTTGTTGCAAATCTTTGCACTTTCTCCAATTTCCTGACGTGCTTAACAATGTGTGGGTTCCAAACTGGTGCTGCATACTCCAATGTGGGCCTGACGTACGCTGTGAACAGAGTCTGAAACAATTCCTTAATGAAGTGTCAGAACGCTATTCTTCGGTTTGCCAGGCGCCCATATGCTGCAGTAATCTGGTTGATATGCACCTCAGATATGCTCGGTATTATATTCACCCAAAGATCGTTATATTCACCCAAAGATCGTTATATTCACCCAAAGGTCGTTATATTCACCCAAAGATCGTTATATTCACCCAAAGATCGTTATATTCACCAAACGTTCGTTATAGCCTGTATTCTGTCTGTGGTCTTCTTTGCCCTTTCCCAGTCATCACGACTTTGCTGGACAAAGGCTTGCATCCTGTCCAGGTTCCTTTGTTATCCTGACTGATCCTCATCTGATTTAATTCTCCTCATTAACTCCACATCATCTGCAAACAGGGACACTTCTGAGTCTATCCCTTCTGGTATGTTATTCACATATACCAGGAACATCACCGGTCCTAAGACTGACCCCTATGGGACCCGCTCATCACAGGCGCCACTATGACACCTCTTCTCTTATTATGACTCGTTGCTGCCTCTGTCAGGTATTCTCTGATCCATTGCAGTGCCTTTCCTTTTATTCGTGCCTGGACCTCTAGCTTTTGGACTAGTCTCTTGTGTGGAACTGTGTCGAAAGCCTCCTTGCAGTTCACCACTCTCCTGATACTATACATGTCAGTGACACTGGTCTGTAGTTTAATGCCTCATATCTATCTCTTTTCTTAAAAATTGGGACTACGTTTGCTCTCTTCCACACTCAGGTAGTTGCTCAGTTTCATTTTATGTGTTGAAGGTTGTTGTTAGTGGCACACACAGCGTCTCTGCTTTCTCTCTAAGGACCCACAGAGAGATATCCGGTCTCACCGACTTTCAGGTATCTAGTTTTCTTAGCAGCGTCTTCACCTCCTCCTCGCTTGTGTGTATTTCGTCCAGCACTTGTTGGTGTATCCTTTGTTGGTGTAGCCCCCTATTCTGACTTCCCAGAGTCCTTCCTGTTCCCATTGTAAATATTTCTTTAAATCTCATGTTGAGCTCCTCACATACCTCTTGGTCGTTTCTTGTGATCTCCCCTCCTTCCTTCCTCAGCCTGATTAACTGTTCTTTGACTGTTGTGTTCTTACTGATGTGGCTATACAACAGCTTTGGATCAGATTTGGCTTTCGATGCTATGTCATTTTCGTATTTTCGCTGGCCCTCTCTCCTTATCTGCGCATATACATTTCAGGCTCTTCGAATAATCTCTATTTTCTTGGGTTATTTGTCTTCTGTACTTGTTTTCATTCCCTAGCGCACTTAAATTTTTCCTCTACACTTTTGGGTGAACAAAGGGCTCATAAGAAATAAGAACACAATAAAGGAAGAGCACTGCAGCAGGCCTGTTGCCCCATACTAGGCAGGTCCTTCACAATCCATCCCACTAATATAATATCTTCCCATTGTTTCTGTTGCCCATGGGAACGAACCTCTCCTTTGCGTTTACTGATTTCCCCACTAATTTTCTTTCCCACAGAACCTCTTGCAGGAAATTCATCATGTCTGTGTAGTCCCCCCTTTTGTAGGTTGGCTTCTCCCATCTTACTCTTGGTTCAGTCTCCACTTGTAACTCTACTATGTATTCGAAGCTCAGAACCACGTGATCATTAGCTCCGAGGGGCCTTTCGTATGTGATGTCCTGTATGGCTGAACTGCATAAGGAGAATACAAGGTCCAGTCTTGCTGGTTCATACTCTCCTCTCTCTCTCTGGTAGTGTCCCTACCATGTTGATGCATAATGTTTCCCAGTACCACCCCCATCATCTTGGCTCCCCATTTAGCTCCAGGTTTTCCCAGTCTATCTCCTTGTGATTGAAATTACCCATAGCTAGTAAGTTTGCCCTACCCGTGTGAGCCCTTCTGGCCACCTCAGCTAGTGTGCTCAACATTGCTCTGTACAAGAATGGTATACAATACCGACAATGTGAAATTAAGACACATGTGCAACATCTGGGAATCTTTATAGTAGACGTTTCGCCATCCAGTGTATGGTTATACTCTTCATATTGTGTCCTAGAATTTTGTATTGATAAAGCCACTGGATGGCGAAACGTCTACTATAAAGATACCCAGATGTTGCACATGTGTTTTAATTTAACATTGCTCTGTTGCTCTCTCTATATTTTTCTCTTGGCCTCCTGCTATTCTATGGCGGGTTGTACATCACTGCAATAACCATCTTAGGGCCCCCGGACTGAATTTTACCTATTATATAGGAGCAATTGTGTGTGTGTGTGTGTAAATATGTCTTTATTTTTAGTTAACAAAATTGGAAACATTAACAATGTGCTGCTATTCTATTCTATATAACAGTTAATCATTCAACATGGGAGTTATTAGATGGGGAAGAAGGCAATAATATTTTGAGTAGCTGTTAAATGCTGATGAAGAGAGAGAGAGAGAGGTAGATATTTCATGCATTAGCCAAGGAGCAATAACATTATTTACGAGTGAAGAAAACACAGATGTTTTTTGGGGGGGCTGGTAAAGCAGCTGGGATTGATAAGATCAAGACAAAAAATTTAAAAGCAGTAGGGATATAGGCAAAGAGTGGTTGCAGCATTTATTCAATAAATGTATGAAAGGTAGTAAGATACTTAGGGATATGCATAGAGTGTGTATAGTTCCTTCCTATATAGAAGAAGGGGGTAAAAGATATTAGGTATTTCAGAGAAATAAGCTTATTCAACATAACAGGTAAAGTGTGCGGGAGAGATGTTATTGAAAGAAATAGGCAAGTGATAGGGTAGAGAGGGAAGCAATGGGGCAGAAAATGCAAGTGTATGGAATTGGTAGTAGGTTACGTAAGGGAGTAAAGAGTTTTATTAGGATAGTGATGCTAAGGTTAGGGTATATAAATGATAGGGATTTTTTCCAACATAGGCCTTAGACAGGGTTGCATGATGTCACAATGGTTATTTAGCATATTTAGAGATATGGTTGTTAAAAAGTGACTGCTCGGGTGGGAGTTGTCAAAACTTTTTGGCGATGTCACCGTATTTTTGGGAGATTTTGAAGAGAAGTTGCAAAGGTTGGTGAACGAATTTGGTAGGGCATGTACAATAAGAAAATTAAATGTGAAGATAGTAAAAAGCAAAATGATGAAAGTAAGAAGTAGTTAAGGTAATACAAAAATGAGTATCAGATTGCAGGGAGGGAGTATGGAAGAAGTGAATGTGTTCAGATATTTAGGAGTCGATTTGGCGGCGGACGGGTCCATGAAAGATGAGGTGAACCAATGAATTGATGAATGAAAGAGGAGCATGATGCATTGAGGCATCTGTCTTGAAAAAGAATGTTTGCCATTGAGACAAATAGGGAATATATCAGAGTATAGTGGTACCAACACTCTTACATGGGTGTGAAACATGAGTTTTGAATGTTGTAGTGAGGACATGACTGAAGGCAGTGGAAATGTCGTGTGTGAGGGCAATGTGTGATGTGAATATTTTGCAGAAAATTCGTAGTTTGGAGATTAGAATGTGGTGCTGTGCTGCTGAAAGCATTATCCAGAGGACTGAAGAAGGGTTGTTGTGGTGGCTTCGACATTTAGAGAGGATGGAGAAAATAGGATGACTGACCTGGCCTCGCTGTCTGGTCCCTGACCAGGTCTCACAGTGGAACAGAGCCTGTTGATGTTACTGATACTCATACGCAATCCATTGCACTAACCACAGACCAGCTGATCGGTAACTTACTTTAAATATCTGTCCATTTTCCTATTGAAGACAACCAGGGACCTATTGGTAACTCCCCCCTTATGTATGATAGGAGGCTGTTGAACAGTCTAGGGTCCCAGACACTTATTATGTTTTCTTTTAGTGTACTCAAGGTTCCCGTGCTTTTCATTGGGGCTATGTAAAACAATCTGCCAAGTCTTTTGGTTTTGTAGTGAGTGATTTCCCTATGCAAATTTTGGACCAGTTCCTCTAGGATTTTTCCAGATGTTGATTATGATGCACCTTTACTTCTTACATTCCAGAGAGTACAGGTCAAAAGGCTCCAAACGTACCCATTAATTAAGGTGTTTGACTGAATTATATATGCTGTAAGGGTTCTGTGTACATTCACTAGATCTGCAATGTCACCACCTTGAATGGGGCTATTAGTGTTCAGTAGTACTCCAGCCTAGATGGAACAAGTGACTTACAAAGGATCATCAGTGGCTTGGCATCCCTTGTTTTGAAAGTTTTCATTATCCACCCTATCATTTTCGTTGCATATATGATAGTGACATTGTTGTGATCCTTATAGGCGATATGTTTTAACATTATCCCTCCCAAGTCCTTCATGTTAGTTTTTTTTTTAGCTTTTCAGTGGTTAAAATTAGTTTTATATTTGGTTCAAGTTATTATTTCCTTAAGCTCTATATACCGGAGTAACTTAAACTTGTCCTTATTTAACATCATAGTGTTTTCCATGTCCCATTGGAAAACTTGGTTTATTTTCACTTGGAGATTTATCGAGTCCTCAGTGGATGACACTGTCAAGCAGCCTCCGCGTTAAGTTTGTTTACTATTACCCTTTGTGTTCTGTTGGTCAGCAAGTTTAAGATATATTTGCCGACTGTTCTAATTATTCCTTTAGCATTCATTCCATCGGCTGTTACATGATGATTGCAAACTCTGTACATATTATATCTACATTCTGTTTGTCCTTCAGTACATCAAAGCCATGTCATAGTGGTCCAGTAGTTGCAAGAGGAAGGAAAGACCTACACTAAACCTATGTTGCCCTGTGTTATGCAATTATTGGAGTCCAAATAGTTGGCAATTACGTTTCCCAGAAATCTTTCTAAGATTTTTATTATGTGGGATGGTAGAGCTATCGTTCTATATATTTTCGTTATTGCTTTGCTCCCACCTTTAAGAAGTCTGAATATGTTCGATGTATTTAAAAACTGTAGTATGACACCCGTGTCCAAACTCCTTCTCCATAGTATACTTCAGGCTCACAAAAAGGGTTACTTGCAGTTCTTGACGGTCGGTATTTTATACCATTTATTTCCAAGTCCTCAAGTTGTTCTTCAACTCTATATATCCATTTAGATTATGCTGCACAGTTTTGGTAACCGTATTACAGAATGGATATAAATGCACTGGAAAACGTACAAAGGAGGATGATAAAGTTGATTCCATGTATCAGAAATCTTCTCTATGAGGATAGACTGAGAATCCGGAATCTGCACTCACTAGAAAGACGTAGAATTAGGGAGGATATGATTGAGGTGTATAAATGGAAAAGAGGAATTAATAAATGGAATGTAAATAGCGTGCTAAAAATATATCGCATAGATAGGACTCGCAGCAATGGTTTTAAGTTGGAAAAATTCAGATTCAGGATGGATATAGGAAAGCACTGGTTTGGTAATAGAGTTGTTAATGAGTGAAACAAATAAATACATGAGAGGGTGTGGATGGGTGTGAGTTTGACCTGACTAGCTTGTGCTACTAGGTCTTACGCCGTGTTCCTCTCTTAAGTGAATGTGACCTGACCTGACTTGGTTAAGGAATTGGCTTAAACCGGTGGGAGAATTGGACCTGCCTCGCATGGGCCTGCGGCAGTGTTCTTATGTTCTTAAAATACCTTTCAACAGTGGACTCCTCGTGGAGTGAAATGCGATATTTGTGGCTTCCATAGAGATCCACACAACATACTGCTTGCACCATGAAATATAGATAACAGGATACAACTTTTTTAGATGCGACGGAAAGAACAAGCAACCAGCGAGGGTCGGCTTGTATGTCATGGAGTCGCTTATTTGAACAGAATTACTAAGAACACAAACGACGTAATAGTTGAAATTAAAGCGATAAACATTTAGAAAAAATTCTAGTCATTGTGGTTCTGTATCAGCTGCTAAATGTAACTTTCCAACAGTTCAAGGAACAATTATTGAAAATTAATTACTGTCTGGAAATTTTTCCAACCCCAGCCCCAAATATCTTGCTGCTTAGTGATTTAGATTTAAGACATACAAAATGTTAGAATGAAGCATATAATGTTATAATAGAGATAATCCCAGGAGGTAGCTCAAACGAAAAGGCACACACACACACACACACACACACCAGTTTGTAACCCACATCTAGCCAAGCACGTAAAGAAGCTAGAGAAAGTGCAAAGGTTTGCAACAAGACTAGTCCCGGAGCTAAGGGGTATGTCCTACGAGAAGAGGTTAAGGGAAATCGACCTGACGACACTGGAGGACAGGAGAGATAGGGAGGACATGATAATGACATATAAAATACTGAGAGGAATAGACAAGGTGGACAGAGACAGAATGTTCCAAAGATGGGACACAGCAACAAGGGGACACAGTTGGAAGTTGAAGACTCAAATGAATCACAGGGATGTTAGGAAGTATTTCTTCAGTCATAGAGTGGTCGGGAAGTGGAATAGCTTGGGAAGCGATATAGTGGAGGCAGGTTCCATACATAGCTTTAAAGAGAGGTATGATAAAGCTCATGGAGCAGGGAGCGTGACCCAGTAGCGGCCAGTGAAGAGGCGGGGCCAGGAGCTATGACTCGACCCCTGCAACCCCAACTAGGTGAGTACAACTAGGTGAGTACACACACTGATAATTTCTAGTAGAACTGGGACAACTTTTATGACAAACATGATATGTATGCAAGGGATGGGGGTACATCTCTCTGGGACAGGGGTGGAAGCACTTACCAACTCGATCGAGAGGGCCATTGCTGACATGCCTAGAATTTTAAACTGATAGAAGATAGAGGTATGGGTGTGTGTGAGAAACAGTCAGTTAGCAACACTAGGGCTGAAAACAGTAAGTGTATAACAAAAATTCATCATAAAGTTACAAATAAATACAATGGATCAGGTCAGCAAACAAAGGGAGACAGCAGAGGGAAACAAGAGACTAGCTCCCTTAAGGTTTACTATACTAATAACAGGAGTGTAAGAAATAAGATAGATGAGCTAAGATTAATTGCAAGTGCAGGAAACATAGATATTATTGCTATAACAGAGACCTGGCTCAATCTGAAAGATAGAGAGTTGGCTTCTGAATGTCTCGTACAAGGCTATAAATTATTCCACACTGATAGGGTCAACAGGAAGGGTGGTGGAGTAGCGATGTATGTCAGAGACAATTTAAATTGTTGTGTTAGACAAGATATAAAATTAGAAGCGTCAGCCACTGAATCTGTTTGGTTACAGCTTCTTGAAGGTCGTGTAAAACTTATCTTGATTTACAGGCCCCCAAATCTTGATAGGGAGTGCGGTAAACTTCTATGGGACGAAATTCGTAAGGCAAATTGACTGGAGCAATTTGACAAGAAATTTAGAGTCAAGTGACTTTCTTGATACGATTCAGGATTGTTTTTTGAAACAGTTTGTGACAAAACCAACTAGAGGAAATAACCTGCTAGACTTGGTTCTTGCCAGCAGGGAATCGCTAATTAATAATCTTGAGGTTAATGATGAGCTTGGGGAAAGTGATCACAAATCACTCAGTTTTAATATATCATGGAATTACCCTAATAATGGCAATCAAGTCTCTGTCCCTGACTTCCGCCTGGCTGATTTCATAGGACTGAAAAATTACCTGGGTAGGCTGAACTGGAATTACCTGACAGTGGGTCAGGTAGGTGGTGATTGCCAATATGACGTTTTCCAGAGAATAGTTCTAGCTGCTCAGACAACTTATGTTCCTAATAGGGAAATCAGATCAAACAAAAATGATCCTAAGTGGATGAACAATAGATTAAAACATCTCATTGGTCAAAGAGAGGCATATATAGGCGAATCAAAAGAGGAGAGGGCAATTAAGTAATCAATATATTCAGTTAAATAGAGAAATAAAAAAGGGAATAAGAAAAGCAAAAAGAGACTATGAGGTTAAAGTTGCAAGAGAATCGAAAACTAACCCAAAAGGATTTTTTCAGGTATACAGAAGTAAGATTAGGGACAAGATAGGCCCACTCAAAAGTTACTCAGGTCAGCTCACCGTCAGTGATAAGGAAATGTGTAGAATTTTTAACACTTACTTCCTCTCAGTTTTTACACAGGAAGATACCAGCGATATTCCAGAAATAATAAATTATGTAGAACAGGATGATAGTAAACTATGCACGATTAGGGTCACAAGTGACATGGTCCTTAGACAAATAGATAAATTAAAACCTAACAAATCCCCAGGCCCTGATGAACTCTATGCAAGGGTTCTAAAGGAATGTAAAGAGGAGCTTAGCAAACCTATGGCTAATCTTTTCAACATATCACTGCAAACTGGCATGGTGCCAGATAAGTGGAAAATGGCAAATGTAATACCTATTTTCAAAGCAGCTGACAGGTCCTTAGCTTCGAACTATAGACCAATAAGCCTAACCTCCATAGTGGGAAAATTTATGGAATCAATAATTGCCGAGGCAATTCGCAGCCATCTTGAAAAGTATAAATTAATCAACGAATCCTTGCACGGTTTTAAGAAAGGGCGATCCTGCCTTACGAATTTAATAACTTTTTTCACTAAGTTATTTGAGGAGGTAGATCATGGTAATGAATATGATATTGTGTATATGGACTTCAGTAAGGCTTTTGATAGAATCCCACATCAGAGACTATTGAGGAAAATTAAGGCACACGGAATAGGAGGAGAAATTTTTCCTGGATAGAGGCATGGTTGACAAATAGGCAGCAGAGAGTTTGCATAAATGGGGAGAAATCAGAGTGGGGAAGCGTCACAAGCGGTGTTCCACAGGGGTCAGTATTGGGCCCCTTGTTGTTCACAATCTACATAAACGACATAGATGAGGGAATAAATAGCGACATAAGCAAGTTTGTCGATGACACCAAAATAGGCCGTCCAATTCATTCAAATGAGGACATTAGAGCACTCCAGGAAGATTTGAATAGACTGATGCAGTGGTCGGAGAAGTAGCAGATGCAGTTTAATATAGATAAATGCAAAGTTCTAAATATTGGACAGGACAATAACCATGAGACATATATACTAAATAATGTAGTTCTTAATACTACTGATTGCGAAAAGGATTTAGGAGTTCTGGTTAGCAGTAATCTAAAACCAAGACAGCAGTGCATAAGTGTTCGCAATAAAGCGAACAGAATCCTTGGCTTCATATCAAGAAGCATAAATAATAGGAGTCCTCAGGTTGTTCTTCAACTCTATATATCCTTGGTTAGGCCTCATCTAGATTATGCTGCACAATTTTGGTCACCGTATTACAGAATGGATATAAATGCTCTGGAAAACGTACAAAGGAGGATGACTAAGTTGATCCCATGTATCAGAAATCTTCCCTATGAGGATAGACTGAGGGCCCTGAATCTGCACTCTCTAGAAAGGCGTAGAATTAGGGTGATATGATTGAGGTGTATAAATGGAAAACAGGAATAGATAAAGGTGATGTAAATAGCGTGCAAAAAATATCTAGTATTGACAGGACTCGCAGCAATGGCTTTAAGTTGGATAAATTCAGATTCAGGAAGGATATAGGAAAGCATTGGTTTGGTAATAGAGTTGTCGATGAGTGGAACAAACTTCCGAGTACAGTTATAGAGGCTAAAACGTTGTGCAGTTTTAAAAATAGGCTAGATAAATATATGAGTGGGTGCGGGTGGGTGTGAGTTGGTCCTGACTAGCTTGTGCTACTAGGTCAGATGCCGTGCTCCTTCCTTAAGTGAATGTAACCTGACCTGGCTGGGTCAGAGGTAATCCAGATCTCACTGAACACATGCCAGACCAAGGATTCAGCAATAAAAGGCGCTACTCATGTGGCGAAGACCTTCAGGGCACCTTGGAGGAGGTGCAAGCCCCCTCCAAGAAGGCCAAGGATCAACCGAGTGGTGGGGATACTGCCCCAGGGCTGGAGCAGCAGGTGGAAGATCTCTCCTCAGGGGACCTAGTGTCGCCAAGGGCCTCGGAGACCAACAGCTTCAGTGGCCCTCAATGGAACTCCCCATCAGACTTGGGAACCATGAAAGTGAGCCAAGAGCCTGCTCTTGCCTCCCAGACAACGGTGCTGGGGCCTGCCCAGGAGCCCAGCCCGGAGGATCCCGCCTCAGATGGGGCGGGTAAGTTTACCCTGGTGGTCAGGGGAAGGAACCGGTCTGGTCGGGCTCAGACAGCCAGTTCCTTCAACAGGTTTATATTCCCCACCTACGAGATGGTGAGGGAGTTGGAGACAGCAGACCCCTCCAGCAAGCTCAGCTGCGAGATCACGCTCATGGGGGAGATCCTGGCCAAGCCTCGGGACGAGGATACATACGACAGGATCAAGACCATGGCTTTGCAGAACCCAGGGATAAGGGAGCTCTTTGCCCAGGACAAGGTGAGCAAGGGGGTTGTCGAGCACGTCCCTGTGCCCATCCCAGCAGAGCGCTTCCTCGAAGTGCCCAACATATCCAAGGCCAAAAGACTGACTACGGGAACCAACAAGGCACCGACTCGTAGCGTGTTGATCCACCACAGGGGGCCCCTTCCTGCCCACATACACCTAGGAATGTGGGGGCAATTCAAGACCCGGGCCTACATAGACGGCCCGCTCCAGTGCTACAATTGCCAGGGATTCAACCACATTGCAGCCACCTGCCAGCATGTGAAAAAGTGCGGGGTCTGCAGCAAGCAGCACGACTCCAGGGACTGTATAGCCCTGCTCAGGCAGAACAACCCCGAGATTCAACGCCCAGAGCCCAGATTTGTCAATTGTGGGAAGAGGCACCACGCCTGGAATCGGAGCTGCCCTGCTATAACGCAGCGGTGGCAACAGATACGGCAGCGGCACGCCCCTACGACGACCACAGCAAAGCCCAACACTCGGGGCCCACAGCAGCAACAGACAGGGTCGACGACCCATGGAACACTCAGCAGCGGCCACCAGGGACACACACCACAGCTTCCCAGAGCCAGCCCGCGACCTACAACACCGAGTTCCCAGTGCTGGGTTCCCGCCAGACAGGACAGGGTACAGCTCCCGGCAAGAACCAGGGCGGCCAACGACCCGGACAAGCACCAAAGCCTCAGAGAAAGCAGAATCGTGGGACGAACCAAGCCCGGCTCAGGGATGCTGCGCAAGGGGCTGGGGACACACGGCAACAGACCCCGCCAACCCACCAGTGGAGCCCCCAATGCAAAGTCAAGACGTCCCCGTGAGCAACGAACGAGAACCTTCCCGGGCAAGCCAGATCGCCCAGAGAGCAGTGCAGGCCTACACAGCAGCAACTCAGTCAACGGTGGATACAGAACAGCAGCCCCAGATCCCAATCGAGACACCAGCAGCCGCCTCGACCGAGCGATGGGGAACCGGGCCCCAAGAATGCCCCGCTTCCCTCGGTGATCATGATCATCACGGAGGCATTTCAAAACCCGCTCCCGTCATGGTGGACCGGGGGAACTGCAGAGAGCTCCTAGGCACCCTTTTCACGGGTTTTGCTGGACCCCCAAATCGTCAGCAAAAATTTCAGGCTTCGGCAGGGTCTTCGACCC
>WNWK01012967.1:0-57326 GCA_009830355.1 Cherax destructor
AACCCCTGCACCAGACCACGGGTCTCACCCCAGCTAGCTCAACCCTTGCACCCGACCATGGGTCTCACTCAGCTAGCTACAACCCCTGCACCAGACCACGGGTCTCACTCAGCTAGCTGCAACCCCTGCACCAGACCATGGGTATCACTCAGCTAGCTACAACCCCTGCACCAGACCATGGGTCTCACTCAGCTAGCTACAACCTCTGCACCAGACCATGGGTCTCACTCAGCTAGCTACAACCCCTGCACCAGACCACGGGTCTCACTCAGCTAGCTGCAACCCCTGCACCAGACCATGGGTATCACTCAGCTAGCTACAACCCCTGCACCAGACCACGAGTCTCACTCAGCTAGCTGCAACCCCTGCACCAGACCACGGGTCTCACTCAGCTAGCTGCAACCCCTGCACCAGACCATGGGTATCACTCAGCTAGCTACAACCCCTGCACCAGACCACGAGTCTCACTCAGCTAGCTGCAACCCCTGCACCAGACCACGGGTCTCACTCAGCTAGCTACAACCCCTGCACCAGACCATGGGTCTCACTCAGCTAGCTACAACCCCTGCACCAGACCATGGGTATCACTCAGCTAGCTACAACCCCTGCACCAGACCATGGGTCTCACTCAGCTAGCTACAACCCCTGCACCAGACCATGGGTCTCACTCAGCTAGCTGCAACCCCTGCACCAGACCACGGGTCTCACTCAGCTAGCTACAACCCCTGCACCAGACCATGGGTCTCACTCAGCTAGCTACAACCCCTGCACCAGACCATGGGTATCACTCAGCTAGCTACAACCCCTGCACCAGACCATGGGTATCACTCAGCTAGCTACAACCCCTGCACCAGACCATGGGTATCACTCAGCTAGCTACAACCCCTGCACCAGACCATGGGTCTCACTCAGCTAGCTACAACCCCTGCACCAGACCACGGGTCTCACTCAGCTAGCTACAACCCCTGCACCAGACCATGGGTCTCACTCAGCTAGCTGCAACCCCTGCACCAGACCATGGGTCTCACTCAGCTAGCTGCAACCCCTGCACCAGACCATGGGTCTCACTCAGCTAGCTGCAACCCCTGCACCAGACCAAGGGTCTCACTCAGCTGCAGCTAGTCAAGGGGGAAAAAATGGAAAATTACCCTAAGGTCTGAGGAAACAGAAATAAACATCTCCAAAAATAAGAAAACTGCATCAAACACTCATTCTTACATTCTAAAACAAAATGGAGCAACATATATTATCCCCGCAATGAGCACTGCAGATCCACAGGTGTAAAACTCGTTTATCATAAAAGTAATCAAGTTTTACACCTACACTCATTGTTTATAGAACTAGGAAAATGAACCATCACAGCACAATGTTGGCTAAACACCAGCATTGATGGATCTTACTTATACATTATATAACTGACTGGATTTTCTCTGTACAACTTCAAATAATTACATAAAATAAGATGGACAATATAGTACCAAAATAAATTTTTAAATAGAAAAACGCTTTCTCTTAAAACAGTATTAGTGTCAATTATCACACCTTTGTGCTTAAACAGGCATTTCATAAAAAAGTAATCATTAATAAGCCTCCAGAAATTGTACAACAATATTTGAACATATTATTTATTATATTAATATGCAACAAGAAAAACTGGCTATGCAAAACACACGTCTGGGAGAAATTGGAGAGCACAGGAGGAAAATTTATCGGACTCCAAAACCTGGATAGATAATCATATCAATTTTGTCGGTGGAACTGTGGCCTTGAAGAAACACTAGAGTCATCATCTTGACCTTTAGAAGGCCTTCACCTATGCTGTCATTCCAAGAAACCCTACAAAAAACAGGTGGGTCCTGGAGAAATACAGCACCCAAAATCACTGTTACTGACCCAAACAATGGTGAGGCATCATCGCCAGCACCTCATAAACCCTTTGGTCCAGCATAACACAGGTGAGGCAAACCAGCCAGCACTATAAAAATGTTAGCATACCTTACCTAGGCATGAAAAATGATATGACTTCTACCACGAACTACACACACACGCACTTGGGAAATCTGACGCCCCGTCCACCAGTTCACTGAGCTTCTATCCTCTTTAGGTGGTCAGAGATGCCATTTACTCGCTACTGCAAAATCGCAAATAAATGTTGTACACATTACATTATTTAAATTACACTCAGACAATACATGAGCACCCACATTCTCTGTTCCCTTTGCATAACGAATAGACGAAAGTATTTATTATGGGTCTTCGTTAGGTTAAGGAAATGTAGGACTGTGATCACTATATTGAAATAAAGAATGTTGCACAGTCAACACAAAAGCAAGAGCCTCCTTTTCTGTATTGGTTTAAATTCTCAGGTGACTTTTAAGTTTTGGCGAAATATAGTTTACTGGTAATAATTGTCCTGCTACTTTTTGCAACAATATAGTGCTAACATTAGTATTATTGGTTTCTACTTGCAGAGAACATGGCAGTGCAAAATTGGGACTAGTCAGTACATGAGCACTAGTAAGCAGAGCATTTACATTTTCAAGTGTCCTCTGACATTTATTATCCCCAATATATTTTCGCTTGGGATTAGTAAGATATGAGTGGGGACATCACCTTTGCCAAATTTGGGCAGAACTTCCTGTAAAAATGTTAGCATGGCCTACAAAACACATCACTCCCTTCTGGTTCTTTGGTACAGGGAAATTGTCTATAGCCTCCACCTTGGCATTCACTGGGGCCACTCTCCCCTGACCAATTACATGCCCTAGAAAAGTCACCTGGGATTTTCCAAAAACACTTTTCACCAAATTAACTGTAAGCTGAGCATCAGTCAGCCTAGTAAAATGTTCTCTCAGCTGTTTCACATGTGCTGCCCAAGAATCACTAAAATAAAACAAGATCATCAATATAACACCTCATTCCAACTAGACCATGAACAACTTCTTGCATCATTCTTTGAAAACAGGCAGGAACATTGCGAAACCCATATGGCGTTACAAAAACGGAGATGTCATTGGCACGTGGGGTTAAAAAAATCAACTCCCACCCACTGCATCAATGTCATCAGCCTTAGTTAATAAAATTACCTTGCGGCAGTCAGTTAACATGCGTAGGGTGCCATCTAGTGTGAGATCCTTGAAAGACAATGTCCACTGGCTTTTGCTGTGTACTTACAGTTAAAACATTTTGAAAAATAAAAAAAAACTTCACCTCTTCCACTATTCACTGCTTCTCTTCCCAAAACAACTTTACCTCATCCTCCATACATCATTTTTCTTCCCAAAACAACTTTTCCTCATGGGAATTCATGCCCCTTTTTCTAACACTGCCGCACAAAATTTAAAAAATCCCACGGTGGCTGAACCAACTGTCCAACCCTTTTCTGATCGGGTGTGTGGGTTTTATCTTCAGAGACCTTATCCACCACCAGGTACCTTTCACTACACCTTGTCAAGACTTTTTCAAGAATTGGCTCCAATGCCAACACTTCCTCCTCAGCCTCCAGAATATGTAGCACCACCTCGCGGTGCCACAGTGTCATCCTGGTCATACTGGCAGACTGCTTCACTGGTGCCATCCACCTCATATTAGCCAGTCTCTGAAACTGAGAAAAACTCCGAGCGGAAAGCATCACCATTCTCACTTAGCCAATGGCTCAATGATTCCAGATGCTTTCCTTCACTGCAAATAAAATAAGGGGTATTACCCTCATCCCAGTCCATCTGGTACTGGGTACAACAAACATGAATTGTTCTGAGATACTGGTGAAACCACTCTACTTTCCTTGGACTCTCAAAGTGATAGACATTGGTATATTTATTCTTAATTAAGTCTCCCAAAACTGCATAAATTTTTTATATTTATTTTTATTAACACATCGGCCGTCTCCCACCAAGGCAGGGTGGCCAGAATAAGAAAAACTTTCATCATCATTCACTCCATCACTGTCTTGCCAGAGGCGCACTTAAACTACAGTTATAAAACTGCAACATTAACACCCCTCCTTCAGAGTGCAGGCACTGTACTTCAAATCTCCAGGACTCAAGGCCAGCCTGCCAGTTTCCCTGAATCCCTTCATAAATGTTACCATGCCCACGCTCCAACAGCACGTCAAGTCCTAAAAACCATTTGTCTCCATTCGCTCCTATCTAAAACGCTCACGCATCCTTTCTGGAAGTCCAAGCCCCTCATACAAAACCTCATTTACCCTCTCCCTCCAACCTTTCCTAGGCCGACCTCGGCCCAGCCTTCCCTCCACTACAGATTTATACACTCTCGAAGTCATTCTATTTCGTTCCAACCTTTCTACATGTCCAAATCACCTCAACAACCCTTTCTCAGCCCTCACCTCCTCTTAATTTCCAAACCACGAATTCTCTGCATTATATTCACACTTCACATTGCCCTCAGACATGACATCTCCACTGCCTCCAGCCTTCTCCTTGTTGCAACATTCACTACCCATATTTCACACCCATATAAGAGCGTTGGTATAACTATACTCTCACACATTCCCCTCTTTGCTTCTATGGACAAAGTTCTTTGTCTCCACAGACTCCTAAGTGCACCACTCACCTTTTTCTCCTCATCAATTCTATGATTTACCTCGTCTTCCATAGACCCATCTGCTGACACGTCCACTCCTAAATATCTGAATACATTCACCTCCTCCATACTCTCATTCTCCAATCTGATATCCAGTCTTTCGTTACCTAATTCTTTTGTTATCCTCATTACCTTACTCTTTCCTATATTCACTTTTAATTTTCTTCTTTTACATACTCTACCAAACTCATCCAGCAACATCTGCAACTTCTCTTCAGAATCTACCAAAAGCACAGTGTCATCAGCAAAGATCAACTGTGAAAACTCCCACTTTGTATTAGATTCTTTATCTTTTAACCCACATTCCTCTTGCCAACACCCGAAACTTCATTTCTTTGACAACCCCATATATAAATATATTGAACAACCATGGTGACATTACATATCCTTGTTAAGGCCTACATTTACTGGGAAAATAATCTCCCTCTCTCCTACATACTCTAACCTGAGCTTCACTATCCTCGTAAAAACTCTTCACTTCTTTCAGTAACGTACTTCCTATTTCATACATTTGCAAAAGGCAATTAATAACAAGACCCATGTCCCCAGACCCTGATTCGTGGAACTCTATGTTCATCAAGAACTGCAAGAAGCCCCCTGTCACGTGCTTTCTTTATTCTATGGAGAGGGAGCATGGACACACGGGTCATCCCCCATTCACTTAAAACAACAGACATAGACCAACTCTACAAAGGTGGCAGTAAAGAACTACAGACCGATAGCACTAACTTCCCATATAATAAAAATCTTTGAAAGGGTTCTAAGAAGCAAGATCACCAACCACCTAGACATCCATCAATTACACAACTCAGGGCAACATCGATTTAGAGCAGGTCGCTCCTGCCTGTCCCAGCTACTGGACCACTATGACAAGGTCCTGGATGCTTCAGAGGATAAACAAAATGCAGATGTACTATAATAATAATAATAAGAAATCCCTCAACAAGTGCGATCACGGTGTAATAGCACACAAAATGCGTGATAAAGGAATAACGGGAAAAATTGGTAGATGGATCTATAACTTCATAAGAAAGAGAACACAAAGAGCAATAGTAAACAGAATAAAGTCTGAGGCAGCTACAGTGAAAAGCTTTGTTCCACAAGGCACAGTACTCGCTCCCATTCTTTTCGTCCCTGGTCATGTTGACGTACAGGGCAATGAACAGGCAGACACTGCTGCGCGGTCAGCAGTACATGACCTTCCAGTTTCATATAGAGGTGTTCCTTTTACGGACTATTTTGCGGTCATTGCTACCCACCTTCGCACCCGTTAGCAACAACGCTGGTCTGACCTGCTGAATAACAAACTTCATTCTATTAAACCGGTTATAGGTTTCTGGCCTTCTTCTTGTCACCAATGTCGAGGTTGGGAGACTACACTCTCCCGTCTTCGCATCGGCCACACTCGTCTTACTCACGGGTATCTCATGGTGAGGCTCCCTGCCCCTCTCTGTGAGCATTGTCAGGTTCCAGTGTCTGTTCGACATATCCTGTTGGACTGCCCACTATATCAACGAGCACGCAGAATTTACCTCCAACGACATCTTCGCTCTGCGGCCCTTTCTTTACCTTCCCTTCTTGCAGATGGACCCTCCTTTAATCCTGACTCTCTCATTGACTTTTTGACAGAAACTGACTTACTACACAAACTCTGAAGATTATACCTCTAGCACCTCCCTCAGTCCCTTCTACCTCGATCTTTTGCTACCCTCCACCCCTGCACTATCCACCGTCATCTTGCACTCCATACCCTACTAATCGTCCATCTCCCTCTTACAACCCACTCTCCCTGCATCCTACAATAACCTGCAGCGTTGTATAACCCCTGTGGTTTAGCGCTTCTATTTGATTATAATAATAATCCCATTCTTTTCCTCATCCTCATATCTGATATTAAGATGTAAGTTATACCTCCGAGTCTTACTTTGCAGATGACACCCGAATTGCCATGGCAGTGACCTCCATCTAAGACACTTTAAATGGGCCGCTGAGAATGATATGAAGTTTAATGAAGATAAATTTCAACTACTCAGATATGGAAAGCTTGAGGATATAAAACTTTACCAGGGTATACAACAAATTCTAACCACACAATAAAGAGAAAAACTAATTTGAAGGACCTGGGAGTGATAATGTCAGAGGATCTCACCTTCAAAGACCACAACAATGTATCTACCTCATCTGCTAGAAAAATGATAGGATTGATAATGAGAATCTTCAAAACTATGGACGCCAATCCCATGATGATTCTCTTCAAATCGCTTGTTCTGTCTAGGCTGGAATACTTCTGTACACTAACTGACACCTTCAAGGAAGGTGAAATTGCTGACCTGGAGAATGCACATAGAAATTTCACAGCACACGTAAGTACGATAAAGCACCTAAATTACTGGAAACAGTTGAAGTCCTTTGATTTGTATTCCCTGGAACTCAGGCGAGAAAGTTACATGATAATATACACTTGGAAAATCCTAGAGGGATTAGTATAAAACTTGCACACGAAAATCACTCCCTATGAAAGCAAAAGACTCGGCAAGTGATGCAACATTCCCCCAGTGAAAAGCAGAGGCGCCACGAGTACACAAAGAGGCCCAAGACTGTTCAACTGTCTCCCAGCATACCTAAGGGGGATTACTAATAGACCCCTGGCTGTCTTCAAGAAGGCGCTGGACAGGCACCTAAAGTCAGTACTTGGCCAGCCAGGCTGTGGTTCTTACGTCGGTTTACGTACGGCCAGCAGTAACAGCCAGGGTGATCAGTCCCTGATCCACCGCGAGGCCTGGTCTCAGACAGGGCCGTGGGGGCATTAACCACATAAACTCTCTCCACGTATTAAATATTGACACTCCAGGTTTCAAATATGAATTATCATTCTAAATTTGATAATTCTCCAGGATATTGCCTCCATGTAACGTAGCTTTTATATTACGTAAAAATAAATGCTGGCGCCTAGGGATAAAGCCTGTCTAGGGGCATTTAAAATATTAAAGTACACTATACCAACCGAAGGCCTAGCTTGTTGCTTAACAAAAAAGTATATTACACAATAACTCACTAGCACAGTGGTACGAGTTAACACATATATAAACAGTGGGACTCTGACACCTTCCCTTCTGCCGGACTCTTAGCCTACAGGAAAAACATTATTATCTGTACTCTCTACTACACAGGACCCTGCACACACTAGGGCCTTAAAGGAAATATCAGGAGAGTAAATACAAAAAATTATTAAAACAACCTATGGCATAAACTTACCCAAACTCACCCCCATCAAACAAACACCAATCGCTCTTCCGGAACTAACTACACACCTGGTTGCTCTGCCTGACCAGGAATAATACGCGCCGGTTTCAGAACAAATCCCGTCAATGACAATATTAACTGAGCGTTTTTTATACACATATTTTCTACAATGCGATGCGTAATACAAAGTGACAGAAGTAAGACAAGAGAGACTGTAAGAAGGCTTTCGACACAGTTCCACACAAGAAATTAGAGCAAAAGCTAGAGAAGCAGGCAGGAAAGGCACTGCAGTGGATCAGAGAATACCTGACAGGAAGGAAACAACGAGTCATGGTACGTGACGAGGTATCAGAGTGGGCACCTGTGACGAGCGGGGTTCCACAGGGGTCAGTCCTCGGGCCGGGTCTGTTTTTGGTATATGTGAATGACATGACGGAAGGGATAGATTCAGAGGTGTTTGCAGACGATGTGAAGCTAATGCGAAGAATTCAATCGGATGAGGATCAGGTAGGACTTCAAAAGGATCTGGACAGGTTGCAAGCCTGGTCCAGCAACTGGCTCCTCGAATTTAACCCCGCCAAATGCAAAGTCATGAATCTTGGGGAAGGACAAAGAAGACTGCAGACGAAATGTAGGCTAAGGGATCAAGGACAGCAAACCTCACTTAAGGAAAAGGATCTAGGGGTGAGCATTATATCGAGCATCTCCCCTGAGACACACATCAACCAAATAACCCTTGCACCATATGGGCGCCTGGCAAACCTGAGAACAGTATTTCGACATCTAAGTAAGGAGTCATTCACGACACTGTACACCGTGTATGTTAAGCCCATATTGGAGTATGCAGCACCAGTATGGAGCCCACACCTGGTCAAACACGTCAAGAAATTGGATAAATGCAATATTTTGCAACACTACTAGTCCCGTAGCTAAGGGGTATTTCTTATGAGGAGAACTTAACCTAATGACACTAGAGGATAAGGTGGACATGATAACAACATATAAAATACTGAGAGAAATTGTCAAGGTGGACAGGGCTGGAATGTTTCAGAGATGGGGCACATGAACAAGGGGACGCACCTGGAAGCTGAAAACTCTGATGAGTCATAGGAAGTCATTGGAAGTATTTCTTTAGCCTTAGAATTGTCAGGAAGTGGAACAATCTGGAGAGGGAAGTAGTGGAGGCAGGACAGGCTCCAAACATAACTTTAAGAAGAGGTATGGTAAGGCTCTTGGAGCAGGGAGAGAGTAGACCTAGTAGCGACCAGTGAAGAGGCAGGGACTGGAGCTGTGACTCGACCCCTTCAACCACATATAGGTGAGTATATATAGGTGAGTACACATAGGTGAGTAGGCACATAGTGTGGAAAGTGACGTAGTGGAGGCAGGATCCATATTTAGTTTTAAAATGGGGTATGATGAAGCTCATAGAGGAGAGAAGATAGACCCTAGTAGCGACCAATGAAGAGGCGGGGCCAGGAGCTATGAATCGACCCCTGCAACCACAATTAGGTGTGTACACACACACATCATATCACTCACAGAGACAAAGCTCACTGAAGTAAAAACAGACGTGATTTTCCTTGAGGAAAGAGAGGAGGGGCAGAGGAGGAGGGGCAGAGGAGGAGGAGGAGTTGCACTGCTCATCAGGAACCAATGGACTTTTGAAGAGATTGGAGGATTTGTCAGAGGGGTAGGGGATAACTACATAGTAAGAGCACTGCATACTTGGGGCCCAAAAGTGATGGTAGCAGTGATGTACAACCCTCCACTGAACAACAGGAGGCCAAGACAGGAATATAACGAGAGCAACAAAGTGATAATGGACACACTACCCAACGTTGCCAGAAGGACCCACATGAGCTGGGCAAAGTTATTCGTCATGGTTGATTTAAACTATAAGGAAACTGACTGGGAGAATCTGGAGGCACATGAGGGACCAGAGACATGGATAGCCAAGATGCTGGAGGCAGTACTAGAAAATGTTAAGGACACAACCAGAAAAAGAGAGGAGACTACGAACCAGCAAGGCTAGACCTCGTACTCACCTTGAGCAGCTCAGACATACATGATATCACACACGAAAGGCCCCTAGGCACTAGTGACATTCTTGTCAGGGAATACCTGACAGGAAGGAAACAACGTATGTCGGTCCGAGACGAGGTGTCAGAGTGGGTGCATGTGTCTAGTGGAGTTCCACAAGGGGTCAGTCCTAGGTCCGGTGCTGTTTCTTGTATATCTGAATGATATGACTGAAGAGATAGAGTCAGAAGTGTCCCTGTTTGCAGACGATGTGAAAATAATGAAGAGAATACAAGCGGAAGAGGATAAGTTAGGCCTACAAGGGGATCTGGACAGGCTGCAAGCTTGGTCTGACAAATGGCTGCTGGAGTTTAGCCCCAGCAAATGCAAAGCTATGAAAATTGTGGAAGGACAAAGGAGACCGCAGATGGAGTACAGCCTAAGAGGTCAAAGGCTGCAAAACTCACTCAAGGAACTTTAAGGATCTTGGGGTAAGCATCATACCGAGCACATCTAATGAGGCGCACATCAGCTAAATAACTGCTGCAGGATAAGGGCGCCTGAGAAAAGCGTTTCGACATCTAAGTAAGGAGTCATTCACGACACTGTACACCGTGTACGTCAGGCCCATATTGGAATATGCAGCACCAACATGTAACCCGCACCTGGTCATACAAGTCAAGAAACTAGAGAAAGTTCAAAGGTTTACAACAAGGCTAGTCCCGTGACTGAGGGGTTTGTGTTACGAGAAGAACTTAACGAAACTCAACCTGACAACACTGGAATACGAGGGATAGGGACGACATGATAATAACATATAAAATACTGAGAGGAATTGACATTGTGGATAGGAACAGAATGGTTCAGAGATGTGACACAGCAAGAAGGGGTCACAACTGGAAGTTGAAAACTCAGATGAATCACAGGGATGTAAGGAAGTATTTCTTCATCCATAGAGTTATCAGGAAATGGAACAATCTGGAGAGTGATATAGTGAAGGCAGGATCCATACATAGCTTTAAGAAGAGGTATGATAAAGCTCATGGAGCAGGGAGAGAGTTGACCCAGTAGCGACCAGTGAAAAGCCGGGGCCAGAAGCTATGAATCGACCCCTGCAACCAGAATTAGGTGACTACATACACATATATTCACACTCACTCTGCACTTTTTTTTTTACAAGGATAGGTTGAGAGTTCCTAACAATAGCCATTTCGCTATTGTGAAACATATAAACAGGGAACAGGATGAAATTGGAGCTAGCCTATGGGCCAACGATATCATTTGGTCAAGTGACTTTATTTAATTGATGTTGTTATGTTGTACGAACATGTTCCAGATTCGAGTCAGTCTGGGAATCAATGACTCTGATGATGTATGTTCTTGAGAAGGTCACAGCCAGAGTGCAGTTGCTGTTTGCTGCCCGTCTTGTATACAAGCTACCTTCTTGCTGTTCGCGAAGTGTAGCCAAGAGTGATACCTTGACATATTTATTTGGGTCTTGTACATAACAGTTAGACCATACACGTCCCTCCGTGGGTGGCAATACTGTTATGTAAAAGGTCTACCTCCCTCTCTTTCTCTCTCTCTCTCTCTCTCTCTCTCTCTCTCTCTCTCTCTCTCTCTCTCTCTCTCTTTCTGTCACGAGTCAATATTAGTAGAAGTGATAGAAGTGGAGGTCTATGATAGTCGTGAGTGGTAGTGGAATAAGACAATTAGTTTAAGACAGAAGCTGTACTAATTTAGTTGAAGTAGTTGTAGCCGACGCCTTCCATTAAACTCCATTTCTCTCTTAAATTCCAAGCTATTTTTCCAACAAGTTATGGTATATTTTTCCCCTGTTTTAATGTCAGCAGTTCATGGAGGAGCAGTTGCAAGGCAGAGAGCCTTCTGCTTTCTATCCTTGACTCATAACCCTGGATAATACACGGTAGAAATAGTTTCTCTCAGCAAATAGCCTCTGTACTCTCTCTCTCTCTCTCTCTCTCTCTCTCTCTCTCTCTCTCTCTCTCTCTCTCTCTCTCTCTCTCTCTCTCTCTCTCTCTCTCTCTCCTCTCTCTCTCTCTCTCGGTCTCTCCATCATTTATCACTTTTCTTTCTGCATGATATTTCAGGTATTTCTCTCCGTGTTTTAAGCAGTAATCTCAGGCCAGTGTGAGTGTATAGTTTCTAAAATAATTCCCACCCAATAAATTTCTTTGCATATATTTACCCCAGCACACCTTACATGCACGCACGCAACCATACATACATTCACGCAAGCATACATACATTCACGCATGTATATATACATGAACACAAGCATACATACATGAACAAAAGAATGCATATATGAACCAAGCATAAATAAAGCTTTCAACAGAGTCCCTCATGGAAGTCACCAGAAAACAACAACAAAAAAGGAGGAATGTAAATAAAATATTACAGTGAACGAGAGATTTTCTGAAAAGAAAATTTGAACAGTTAATAAGATGAGAAAAATGTCCTCATGGTAAATATTAGGTATCGTCTGCTGCTTCCTCTGTGTTCAACTGAAGAAGCCTGCTGTGCAGGCGAAACGTTTCGTAATAAATATACTTAACTGTTGCACATTTGTCTTACCCGTCAGGGGTAACATTGTACTACTTGTGTTCACCTTTTTCTGATAAATGCAGATATAATGTATTATAACCACGCTGATACATCGAATGCTATTGTTATTATAAACAAAACTGATTATAATGAAAAATGCATGATTTGTTTTGTGGCGGATAGACGTACACTATTCTAACAAAAAACACAAACCTTTAGAACAGGTTAGTACAAATTTAAAAAAACAAATGTTTACATACCATAAATGCAGAGTTGATTAAACAACTCTCAGCTAGGTCATCCAGTTTTTCTTACCTATATGATTTAATTAAGACACAAACCAGGTAACCCCGCTCGTTCATTTATTAGCTCAATAGGTCATGCTCCATATACTATAATTTACCAAAATGGCTACACTTTTTTAACATCAATTTCTGATAATATCCATTAGACGTATGTCTAACATTCTCCACTATCTCTTTCGACTGGTGCCCAGCTTTGTAAACCCCTATGATTTGAGCTATAGTTTCAGGTGTTAAAGACTTCCCTTTACCGAAAACCAAAGATGTATAGCCCCAAAACCAAACGGAACACCCGACAAAAGATGGGGCGGATGAGAGACAAAAGTGCAACACTTCCTCTCACCACGACAGCCACGTGAGCAATGAAAAGTCACTGTGAAGTGTGGCGGCAGGGCATGATGTCATGTTCAATATATTTATAGATAGGGTGTGGGGTTAAAAGATAAAGAATCTAACAGAAAGTTGGAGTTGTCATAGTTCGTCTTTGCTGATGACACTGTGCTTTTGGGAGAGTCTGAAGAGAAGTTGCAGAGGTTTGTGGATGAGTTTGGTAGGGTATGTAATAGAAGAAAATTAAAAGTGAATATAGAAAAGAGTAAGGTGATGAGGATAAAAAAAATTAGGTAACGAAAGATTGGATATCAGATTGGAGGGAGAGAGTATGGAGGAGGTGAATGTGTTCAGATATTTAGGAGTGGACGTGTTAGCAGATGGGTCTATGAAAGATAAGATGAATCATAGAATTGACGAGGGGAAAAAAGTGAGTGGTGCATTGAGTCTGTGGAGACAAAGAACTTTGTCCATGGAAGCAAAGAGGGGAATGTATGAGAGTATAGTTATGCCAACACTCTTATATGAGTGTGAAGCATGGGTGGTGAATGTTGCAACAAGGAGAAGGCTGGAGACAGTGGAGATGTCGTGTTTGAGGGCAATGTGTGGTGTGAATATAATGCAGAGAATTCTTAGTTTGGAAATTAGGAGGAAGTGCGGGATTTTCTAAACTATTATCCAGAGGGCTGAGGAGGGTTGGTTGTGGTGGTTAGGACATGTAGAGAGGATGGAACAAAATAGAATGACTTCGAGAGTGTATAAATCTGTAGTGGAGAGGTTGGGGTCGGCCTAGGTATGGTTGGAGGGAGGGGGTAAAGGAGGTTTTGTGTGCAAGGGGCTTGGACTTCCAGCAAGCATGCGTGAGCGTGTTAGATATGTGTGAATGGAGACAAATGGTCTTTAGAACTTGATGTGCAGTTGGAGTGTGAGTAAGGTAACATTTATGAAGGGATTCAGGGAAACTGGCAGGCCGGACTTGAGTCTTGGAGATGGGAAGTACAGTGCCTTCACTCTGGAGGGGTGTTATTGTTGCAGTTTTATAACTGTAGTGTAAGCACGCCTCTGGCAAGACAGTGATGGAGTGAATGATGGTGAAAGTTTTCCTTTTTCGGGCCACTCTGCCTTGGTGTGAAACGGCCGATGTGTTAATAAAAAAAAAAACTTCATCCCCCATAAAATATTGTTGTTCCACCTCATCTCATTAAAATGCAAGCAATTATTCTATCACAGTCCATTTCAAAGATAATCCTCATGGTTCATGTATATTGCTACGTCCCAGAATGTAACCTGCCCACAGCAATCGGCTTACCCCTAAGTACCTATTTTCTTACAGGAAAAGAGGGTAAACAGGTGTAAAAAGATTTGCCTGTATGTATCGCCCAGTACGCAAGTGTCATCAATTATAACGCTAACTGAGCTTTAGGTATTCCATAAAAAGACCACATTAATCTGGATATTCTCAAAAGAGAATTAACAAGCCAATCAAACTAGAAAGCCATATTCATAGTCTAGAATTAATTTAATCAACATAAAACATAACTTTTCAAAATTCCATTACAAATTCAGCCGGTATTAGGCAAATAAATATTTGGGCGTCCGTAACGTAGCTTCTAATTAAAACATTACACTTGTTTAAACATAACATGAAATACATTTGCCATAAATACCAGCGCAAAATCTATGACCCCCGGGCAATGGGTTTTATCATAATTACTTTACAGATTAATGATATTTCCAGTTCATTTCCAGTGGGCCAAGCGCGTACTCACGCAGAGTCCAAATTCGTGCAGTTAAGTTGGCGTTATAAGTGAGGTGACCCGTGCACTGGGTCATAAACTACTCGTCTCAAAATAATTATTTGGACTAAAAAAAGAAAGAGAAACAATGACAAATAGCACAATGACGAAATGACACAAAAAACAAGATACATAAAATAGACAAAAAAAAAAAAAAATAACTGAACACAAACATATAACATATTCACATAAAAGAACGACTGGTATATATTTATAGACACTCAACTTAGGTAAATGAACATGTGCAACATTTGATTTTTTATTGAGGTTTTACATATAGGTGAGTACAAATAGGGAGCGCGTGTGTGTGTCGTTCAGAAGACGGAGGTTCAAGCCTCCACCACGTCTTGCACTAAATGAAACATGGGTTTAGCGCTTCATATGAATTAAATAAAACAAACAACTTAAGCTTGCTGGGACCATCAAGCAAAAGTGTGCATTAACAGGACAGAAATGCCTAGGCATACCTAGTCATACTAGTGGCCTTCTTGTAATAAGTATTTTATAATATGTAATAATACCATAAAATATGTAAACCCCACATTGTAATATTAACAGAAATAAAGAATTTTAATTTTAATTTTAATTTTAATTTTAACATAAAAGTAAACACGTGAGTTGTACTATGGATCTGCACTCGTGTTGTGACACTCAGGGAAAACTATAAACACTTTGCGCTGACGTCACAGTCAGGGAACACTATAAACACTTTGCGCTGACGTCACAGTCAGGGAACACTATAAACACTTTGTGCTGACGTCACAGTCAGGGAAAACTATAAACACTTTGCGCTGACGTCACAGTCAGGGAACACTATAAACACTTTGCGCTGACGTCACAGTCAGGGAACACTATAAACACTTTGTGCTGACGTCACAGTCAGGGAAAACTATAAACACTTTGCGCTGACGTCACAGTCAGGGAAAACTATAAACACTTTGCGCTGACGTCGATGGTGACGTCTGTTGACACCAGAGATTGTCATTCTACAGTAACCAACATGGCTCATTTGTTCGTGTCCTGGAGTTGTAAACACGTAGCCATGGGTTCAGGTCTCACCTGTAGTGTTGCTGTCACTCAGTAATGAGCAGGCAACACTGCAGTGTTGCTGTCACTCAAGTGAACAGCGAGAAGCAGGTGGCTTAAGTGGCAGCCATTGAGTAAGTACCTGGACTGGCTTGTACTAAGCCACACTCTGGCTTAAACAAGCAGGGCACTGCATGGCTTGTAGACTGTCTTGCTGATGAGTGGTCGAGAGGAGCAGAAGATGGCTTGTAAACAGGTTCGATCAGGGATGCAGGCAGAAGCCATTGGCTTAGAATATATATATATATATATATATATATATATATATATATATATATATATATATATATATATATATATATATATATATATATATATATATATATATATATATATATATATATATATATATATATATATATGTCTGTCCGATTAGGTAAAACTGGTCAATTAGCAAGAACTCATTTAAAATTAAGTCCTTTCTAAAATTTTCTCTTATACGTTTAAAGATATATTTTTTTCATTTATGTTAATGTAAGAATTTATAATTTTGTACCAAGAGAAACTTTGAAAACCTACCTAACCTTATTACAACAAGCGCAATTTAATTTAGCCTAACTCAACTAAATATATTTTAGATACGTTAACATTAATTTAATAATAAACAAACACAATGAAATATATTTTTTTCGTTAGGTTCAGAATGATTTTTGCGAAATTATTGCATACACAAAATTTCGCTTGTCTTATATGGCAAGAAGAGCGTTGCTATTTAAGCCAAAATCGCAAGTTTTACCTAATCGGCACGAAATATATAAATATGAATATATACCGGATCATGGTAAAACACCTAGCTCTGCTGGGTGAGTGATTCTTGTAGGATTGAGTAGTCCTGTGGGTTAGAGCGTCATGTGATTTTCGCTCACCATGAGGCTGGCCAAAACTACATGGGTTCGAGTCCTCGGCTAGTCGCAGTGTTGTTATTGATTATATATACTATATATATATATATATATATATATATATATATATATATATATATATATATATATATATATATATATATATAACTACACTGCACTAGCCCGGGGTCGAACCCATGACGCTTTGGCCCACCTCATGGTGAGCGAAACACATGACGCTCTAGTCCACTGAACCACACAATCCTTAACCCTTTCAGGGTCCAAGGGGGGTCTCCGAAACTCGTTCTCAGGGTCCATGAATTTAAAAAAAAAAATATTATTTTTTCTTGTGAAATGATAGAGAATCTTTTTCCGATCATAACGCCACAAAACTTATGAAATTTGATCGAAAACTAACGGAATTATGCTTTCGCGAAGTTAGCGGCAGCCATGACACTTACGCATCTGCGATTTTGCCCACTTTGAGCCCTATGTTTGGCAAATTCCTATGTTTCAGACAACTAAAATTATAGCTATTTCGCTAGAACTCCATTTTTTCTATCGATTGTGTACAAGAAACCGCCTATTTACTTATTACAACTACCCAAAATAGTGGTCAGAAAATGGCAATTTGGCCAATTTCACACAAATTTCAAACGATGCCAATTTCAAAATAGGGTCCAGAATAAACAAGGCAGACATTCCTGGCACTAAAATAACGTCTTCTCTGTTCATTAGTCATGTTTCCAGGCCCCTCTTACATTACTTTTGCTTTTCATTTTGATTTTTTATTCTCACAAAAAAATAGAAGATTTACTGTTATGTATACAACTGCATCATTGTATAAATGGTATAAATAATATCAGAGCACTTGTGCATGAATAATAGACTCGCCAGTTGATGTGTATTGGATGCATGGTGTGATTTGTTTACTCTTGAACATCGTCAAAAATCGTACATTTTCGCTACTTTGAGCTCAATTTCAAGGTACTTGTCTTTGTCAAACCAATCAAAATCATCTCTATGTCTGTAATATATCTTCCGGTCTATCAAATGAGACCAAGAAAACGAGAATACATCAATAAATACCATACGAAAATAGACTGCAAAGTCGCTGTTTTAAACCAAAAACACGGTCAGTTTTTTTTTCCTCATTATGCACTGTGTGGTGCAGGAATTTTTTTATACTGCGCACACTGACCGCACAGACCCATTCTATCACATCTAGGCCTAACAGCCTGTTTCTGCTTGATTTGAGGGTGCTAGAATTTAGGCGTACTAGTACGTCAATAACCCCAGGGCGTAAGCCGTACTAGTACGTCAATAACCCTGAAAGGGTTAAGAGTAGCGCATCCAGTAGCACTGAATGTTGTAATCGCTACCCAAGGACATACGGTGCTGTGGACGCCTCTAAGCTAATTTCATTCTCCTCCCTGTTTAGTGTACTAGCTCAACAAGCAGTATATTATATTATTGTAACCACGAACGAGTGGTATTGATCAATAAGTACACTGCACTAGCCAGGGGTCGAACCCATGATGCTTTGGCACGCCTCATGGTGAGCGAAAACACATGACTCTCTAGTCCACTGAACCACACAATCCTTAAGAGTAGAGCATCCAGTAGGACTGAATGTTGTACTCGCTACCCATGAAATTAGCTTAGAGGCGTCCACACCACCGTATGTCCTTGGGTAGCGAGTACAACATTCAGTCCTACTGGATGTGCTACTCTTAAGGATTGTGTGGTTCAGTGGACTAGAGCGTCATGTGTTTTCGCTCACCATGAGGCGTGCCAAAGCATCATGGGTTCGACCCTGGCTAGTGCAGTGTAGTTATTGATCAATACCACTCGTTCGTGGTTACTAATATATATATATATATATATATATATATATATATATATATATATAATATATATATATATATATATATATATAAATATATATATATATATATATATATATATCTGCAGGATAAGCAGATGAACAAGGGGGCTTTAGGAAAGGTAGGGGTGGTAGACCAAGTGTTTACAGTGAAACATATAGGTGAACAGTATTTGGATAAGGGTAAAGAGGTTTTTGTGGCATTTATGGATTTAGAAAAGGCGTATGATAGCGTGGATAGGGGGGCAATGTGGCAGATGTTGCAGGTGTATGGAATAGGAGGTAGATTACTGAAAGCAGTGAAGAGTTTTTATGATGATAGTGAGGCTCAGGTTAGAGTGTGTAGGAGGGAGGGGGACTATTTCCCAGTAAAAGTGGGTTTTAGACAAGGATGTGTGATGTCACCCTGGTTGTTCAATATATTTATAGATAGGGTTGTAAGAGAAGTGAATGCGAGGGTCTTGGCAAGAGGTGTGGGGTTAAAAGATAAAGAATCAAATTCAAAGTGGGAGTTGTCACAGTTGCTTTTTGCTGATGACACTGTGCTTTTGGGAGATTCTGAAGTGAAGTTGCAGAGGTTGGTGGATGAATTTGGTAGGGTGTGTAAAAGAAGAAAATTGAAAGTGAATATAGGAAAGAGTAAAAATCTCAGAAAAATGTGCTAAAATGGTATTTTATTGCACATTTCGACGTTGTAGAGTGGTTTGAGTGCTTTTCTGACAAAACTCATTTTTTAGCTAAAATACTTAGATTATCAAACTTTTAAATAGAGTTTCTACTAAGGTGATGAGGATAACAAAACGATTAGGTAATGAAAGATTGGATATCAGATTGGAGGGAGAGAGTATGGAGGAGGTGAATGTATTCAGATATTTGGGAGTGGACATGTCAGCAGATGGGTCTATGTAGGATGAGGTGAATCATAGAATTGATGAGGGAAAAAGGGTGAGTGGAGCACTTCGGAGTCTGTGGAGACAAAGAACTTTGTCCATGGAAGTAAAGAGGTGAATATGAGAGTATAGTTATACCAACACTCTTATATGGGTGTGAAGCATGGTTGAGGAATGTTGCAATGAGGAGAAGGCTGGAGGCAGTGGAGATGTCATGTCTGAGGTCAATGTGTGGTGTGAATATAATGCAGAGAATTCGGAGTTTGGAAATTAGGAAGAGGTGCGGGATTACCAAAACTATTATCCAGAGAGCTGAGAAGGGGTTGTTGAGGTGGTTCGGATATGTAGAGAGAATGGAACGAGACAGAATGACTTCGAGAGTGTATAAATCTGTAGTGGAGGGAAGGCGGGGTAGGGGTCGGCCTAGGAAAGGTTGGAGGGAGGGGGTAAAAGAGGTCTTGTGTGCGAGGGGCTTGGACTTCCAGCAAGCATGTGTGAGCGTATTTGATAGGAGTGAATGGAGACAAATGGTTTTTAATACTTGACGTGCTGTTGGAGTGTGAGCAAAGTAACATTTATGAACGGATTCAGGGAAACCGGCAGGCCGGACTTGAGTCCTGGAAATGGGAAGTACAGTGTCTGCACTCTGAAGGAGGGGTGTTAATGTTGCAGTTTTATAACTGTAGTGTAAAGCACCCCTCTGGCAAGACAGTGATGGAGTGAATGATGATGAAAGTTTTTCTTTTTTCGGGCCATCCTGCCTTGGTGGGAATCTGCTTTAGTTGCTCTCTTGCAACATTGTATAGCTCCTGATGACGCACTGAGAAGTGTGAAAGTAACTGAGCTAAAGATTTCCACCCCGTGGGTTGTCTTGCATATACGTATATATATATATATATATATATATATATATATATATATATATATATATATATATATATATATATAAATATATATATATATATATATATATATATATATATATATATATATATATATATATATATATATATATATATATATATATATATATATATATATATATATATATATATTGATTTTAAGTAATATTAAATATATTGAAACTGACCCATGCTATACATAGCAGAATTTAGCTAAAAATCAATTTACACTCCTATATCCACCATTATTCCACTCAGGAAACTTAAGTAAAAAGAAAATAGTAAATAGGAAGAGGTCTCACAATATTTGTTAAAGCTCTTCCTATTTTTTACTCTAAGTTTTTAAATGAGGAAATTGCGAGAAGCTATGATATAGCGACGAGGCTGTGATACACGAGACTGCGATACACGAGACTGCGATACACGAGACTGCGATACACGAGACTGCGATACACGAGACTGCGATACACGAGACTGCGATACACGAGACTGCGATACACGAGACTGCGATACACGAGACTGCGATACACGAGACTGCGATACACGAGACTGCGATACACGAGACTGCGATACACGAGACTGCGATACACGAGACTGCGATACACGAGACTGCGATACACGAGACTGCGATACACGAGACTGCGATACACGAGACTGCGATACACGAGACTGTGATACACGAGACTGCGATACACGAGACTGCGATACACGAGACTGTGATACACGAGACTGTGATACACGAGACTGCGATACACGAGACTGTGATACACGAGACTGTGATACACGAGACTGTGATACACGTGACTGCGATACACGAGACTGCGATACACGAGACTGTGATACACGAGACTGTGATACACGAGACTGCGATACACGAGACTGCGATACACGAGACTGTGATACACGAGACTGTGATACAAGAGACTGTGATACAAGAGACTGTGATACATGAGACTGTGATACACGAGACTGTGATACACGAGACTGTGATACAAGAGACTGCGATACACGAGACTGCGATACACGAGACTGCGATACAAGAGACTGCGATACACGAGACTGCGATACAAGAGACTGTGATACACGAGACTGCGATACAAGAGACTGTGATACACGAGACTGCGATACAAGAGACTGCGATACAAGAGACTGCGATACACGAGACTGCGATACAAGAGACTGTGATACACGAGACTGCGATACAAGAGACTGTGATACAAGAGACTGTGATACACGAGACTGTGATACAAGAGACTGTGATACACGAGACTGCGATACAAGAGACTGTGATACACGAGACTGTGATACACGAGACTGTGATACAAAAGACTGTGATACAAGAGACTGTGATACAAGAGACTGTGATACACGAGACTGTGATACAAGAGACTGTGATACACGAGACTGCGATACACGAGACTGCGATACAAGAGACTGTGATACACGAGACTGCGATACAAGAGACTGTGATACACGAGACTGCGATACAAGAGACTGTGATACACGAGACTGCAATACAAGAGACTGTGATACACGAGACTGTGATACAAGAGACTGTGATACACGAGACTGCGATACACGAGACTGCGATACAAGAGACTGCGATACACGAGACTGTGATACACGAGACTGTGATACAAGAGACTGTGATACAAGAGACTGCGATACAAGAGACTGCGATACACGAGACTGCGATACACGAGACTGTGATACAAAAGACTGTGATACAAGAGACTGCAATACAAGAGACTGCGATACAAGAGACTGCGATACACGAGACTGCGATACAAGAGACTGCGATACACGAGACTGCGATACAAGAGACTGCGATACAAGAGACTGCGATACAAGAGACTGCAATATAAGAGACTGCGATACACGAGACTGCGATACAAGAGACTGTGATACACGAGACTGCGATACACGAGACTGCGATACAAGAGACTGCGATACAAGAGACTGCGATACAAGAGACTGCAATATAAGAGACTGCGATACACGAGACTGCGATACAAGAGACTGCGATACAATAGACTGCAATACAAGAGACTGCGATACAAGAGACTGCAATATAAGAGACTGCGATACACGAGACTGCGATACAAGAGACTGGGATACAAGAGACTGCGATACACGAGACTGCGATACAAGAGACTGCGATACACGAGACTGCGATACACGAGACTGTGATACAAAGACTGTGATACAAGAGACTGCGATACAAGAGACTGCGATACAAGAGACTGCGATACACGAGACTGCGATACACAAGACTGCGATACACGAGACTGCGATACAAGAGACTGCGATACAAGAGACTGTGATACAAGAGACTGCGATACACGAGACTGTGATACACGAGACTGTGATACAAGAGACTGCGATACACGAGACTGCGATACACGAGACTGCGATACAAGAGACTGGATACACGAGACTGCTGTTTGGGTACACGAGACTGCGATACAGAGACTGGATACAAGAGACTGCGATACACGAGACTGCGATACACGAGACTGCGATACACGAGACTGCGATACAAGAGACTGCGATACACGAGACTGCGATACAAGAGACTGCGATACACGAGACTGCGATACAAGAGACTGCGATACACGAGACTGCGATACAAGAGACTGCGATACAAGAGACTGCGATACAAGAGACTGCGATACACGAGACTGTGATACAAGAGACTGCGATACACGAGACTGCGATACACGAAGGCGAACTGCGATACAGAAATGCAATACACGAGACTGGATACACGAGACTGGATACAGGGCTGTGATACAGAGACTGCGATACACGAGAGAACTGACGATATACGAGACTGCGATACACGAGACTGCGATACACGAGACTGCGATAGAGCTGCATACGAGACTGCGATACACGAGACTGCGATACACGAGACTGCGATACACGAGACTGTGATACACGAGACTGCGATACACGAGACTGCGATACACAGAGACTGCGATACAGAGACTGCATACACGAGACTGCGATACACGAGACTGCGATACAGAGACTGCGATACAGAGACTGCGATACACGAGACTGCGATACAAGAGACTGCGATACAAGAGACTGCGATACACGAGACTGCGATACAGAGACTGCGATACACGAGACTGGATACAGAGACTGCGATACAGAGACTGCTACAGAATGGTCAGGACGCATAAAGAGACTGCGATACACGAGACTGCGATACAGAGACTGCGATACTTACAGAAGATCATTTATGAACTGGGAAACCAGAATTATATTTCCATGAGGATTCTGTGTCCGACTTGTTATACATAGCACCAACATTGAGTCCTGGTTAGATCTACAGGAGATGCGATTCTAAGACACCTGTTACTACCGGAAGTGGTACCTGGTCTTAGCCGACTGGTCGATTAAAAAAATTAATCAAATGTCACCGAAATCTTGATAAACATGGCCCTGTGATATGTAACAATGTAGATGTCTGATAAGTTGTATCATGTACTTTAAATATTATTATTATTATTATTATTATTATTATTATTATTATTATTATTATCATCATCATGTAACGAGAATCTATTTGTTTTGCCCAATGCTCTAAAAAGATTTAAGGTACAATTAGTCTGCAAGAATTCAAGGGCTGTTAAAAGCATTCTTATCAAGAATTCACCAGCAAACATTGAAGGAGGTTGTAATTTATTTTAGGTTGTAATTTATTTTAGGTTGTATTTATTTTAGGTTGTAATATATTTTAGGTTGTAATTTATTTTATTTTGTAATTTATTTTAGGTTGTAATTTATTTTAGGTTGTAATTTATTTTAGGTTGTAATTTATTTTAGGTTGTAATTTATTTTAGGTTGTAATTTATTTTTGGTTGTAATTTATTTTAGGTTGTAATTTATTTTAGGTTGTAATTTATTTTAGGTTGTAATTTATTTTAGGTTGAACAAAAAGGTAAACCATTTGAATTTAGGTTAACACAACACCAATACTCGATCAGCAATATTTAATCACACACGAATTTGCAGTAACGCTGCTAAACGGTCTGAGACCAGAATTATTGCTTCTAACGCGTCAGTGTTGGAATTAATATTAGAATCGGTGATTATAAACTATGATATCCTTTCATAATATTATACTTAGGCTAATAAAACCTTGATTCATTCTTAATTGAGGCCATTGTATATAATCTTAAACCCGGTAATTTCAAGAATACGTCTTAAATGTGGTGATTCAGCACAAACATTAGGACGTCTGTCTACCTCTGCTTGATATTTTCTTTAGTCTGGCTTGGAATGTCTATTATGTTAGACCATTTTGTCTTTCCGTAGATTGGGGGAACAACTTCGTGTATGTGGATTAATGCGTATGGTGTTACATGTTTGGGTGTGTTATTATACCCATGCTGTGGGCCTCTCTCCCCTCGCTTCACGCCTTTCGTTTCTGTTTTTTTTTTTTGTGAAGTTCTAAGGATTTTGGCAATTGTATGTATTCAGAAAGAAGCTTTATGAATATGTGTACTAGGGATGGGACGATACCAAAATTTTTGCCTATACCGATACTTTTCCTATATTTTTTATTTTTAAAATTATGATGACTATGTTCACTATACAAGGGAATATTTATTTCTCAATGGGTATTAAATAACACGTGAGGTTAAATATTAAATAACTTAATTTCTCTAAGATGATAATGTCATTACTCATTACTTGGCCTATTGTGTTAGTTACTAGTTGTCAAAGGCAATTGTCGATAGACACTTGGTCTGGGTGATATATTTTTGTGGGTGAAAGAGAGAGAGAGAGAGAGAGAGAGAGAGAGAGAGGAGAGAGAGAGAGAGAGAGAGAGAGAGAGAGAGAGAGAGAGAGAGAGAGAGATAGTGTGTGTTTGTATGTGCTACTTACCAGTTGTCAAAGGCATTTGTCGATAGACACTTGGCCTGTTTGTGTGCTGTGTGTGTGTGTGTATGTGTGTTCCACTTCCTGACAACTCTATGACTGAAGAAATACTTCCTGACATCCCAGTGACTCATCTGAGTTTTCAACTTCCAGCTGTGACACTTTGTTGCTTTGTCACATCTCTCAAACATTCTGTCCCTATCCACCTTGTCAATTCCTCTCAATATTTTATACGTCGTTATCATGTCCTCCCTATTCCTCCTGTTCTCCAGTGTCGTCAGGTTGATTTCCCTTAACTCTCCTCGTTAGGGCATACCCTTAGCTCCGGGACTAGTCTTGTTGCAAACCTTTGCATCTTTTCTAATTTCTTGACGTGTTTTACCAGGTGTGGCTCCATACTGGGGCTACATCCTCCAGTATGAGTCTGATGTACACAGTGCGCAGTGTCTTGAGTGACTCCTTAGTTAGATGTCGAAACGCTATTCATAGGTTTACCTGGCGCCTATATGCTGTGGCAGTTATTTGGTTGATGTGCGCCTCAGAAGGTGTGCTCGGTATGATGATCACCCCAAGATTCCTTTCTTTGAGTTTTGCAGCCTTTGACCTTCTAGGCTGTACTCCGTCTGTGGTCTTTTTTGTCCTTCCCCCAAACTTCATTATTTTACATTTTCTGGGGTTAAACTGAAGGAACCATTCGTCGGACCAGGTTTGCAGCCTGTCCAGATCTTGTAGGTTTACCTGGTTCTAGTCCACTTGCATTCCTCTCATTAGCTTCACATCGTCCTTGAACATAAAAGGGACGCCTCCGAATCTATCCCTTCTGTAATGTCAGTCACTTTTTCTTTCAACAAATCGGTCGTATCCCACCAAGGCTGGGTGGCCCAAAGAGACAAAAAAAGTTTCTCTTTTTAACTTTAGTAATGTATACAGGAGAAGGGGTTACTAGCCCCTTGCTCCCGGCATTTTAGTCGACTCTGACGACACGCATGGCTTACGGAGGAAGAATTCTGTTCCACTTCCCCATGGAGATAAGAGGAAATAAGAACAAGAACTAGTAAGAAAATAGAAGAAAACCCAGAGGGGTATGTATATATATGCTTGTACATGAATGTGTAGTGTGACCTAAGTGTAAGTAGAAGTACCAAGACATACCTGAAATCTTGCGTGTTTATGAGACAGAAAAAAACACCAGCAATCCTACCATCATGTAAAACAATTACAGGCTTTCGTTTTACACTCACTTGGCAGGACGGTAGTACCTCCCTGGGCGGTTGCTGTCTACCAACCTAGTAGAAACAGCACCGGACCAAGGACCCTTCGGGAACCCCACTGGACTCATACACCCCCTCTGACACCTCATCACGTACCAACACACATTGTTTCTTTCCTTCTTGACAGGTATTCCCTGATCCATTGTAGTACTCTCCCTGGTATTCATGCTTGCTCCTATAGATTTCAAACAGTCTTTTGTAGTGCTGTATCGAAAACCTTCTACAGTAGTTACTGCTTGGCAAAGGGACTTGTCGATAAACACAGGGCCTGATATAATTTTTTTTGAGTTGTGTTCGTTTTGGTATGAAGTAGTAGTAGTAGTAGTAGTAGTAGTAGTAGTAGTAGTAGTAGTAGTGTGTAAGTGTGTGTTCACACACATCTCTCGCTATAAATTGATCGTATGTGTTGTGTTTTAAATTCCCAATGATATTTTACAAATCGTTTCTACTTTGATTTCATCCAGCCATTTACGACCCTGAAAAGAAATATTTTTCAGTGTTCTTTCTAAATTGCTTATTGCGTATGATGATGATGATGATGATGATGATGATGATGATCACCATTATTATTATTATTATTATTATTATTATTATTATTATTATTATTATTATTATTATTACGTGCTAAAGCTGAGCCGAGGGAATCATACACCGCTGTGCAGTTTGCACATCTTAAATTTATGGCTTCATGTTCTTCCTTTTATTGGTACCAAAAAACATTCTTCTGATGCTATTTTAATTCCTTTATTGCATATAAATGTATTTATTTTTTTCTTTCCCCCCCCTGCAAAAAAAAGACAATTTCCAGTGCCTCTTCTGTTTCCTCACTCACGTGTCTCGTATTTGGAGAGTATGCATGACTGACCCCACGTTTTGGAAAGAGAACTTCGAAACGTTTCGATAAAATCAGAGTGTCCACGTTTCGGTCCATTTTGAACAATTCCGAAGTCTGGAACGCAGACGTTTCGCTCTGTCCCGAACCGTTTGGTTCTGACAAATGTTGAAAAAACAACTATGTAGGATTTTTTCAAGATTATTTTCTATAATCTTCTGGTGACTTGTTATTTATAACCATCTTGGTGGCCTTTATTATCCAATAGTCTCAGAGGAAAAGAAGGTCGCAATATCGTTGCTCGAACAGTCCACAAAGTCACAGTACAGTGGCAGGAATAATTCACAGTTAACCCGCAATACCGTGGCATAAACAATTCATAGCTAAGCAACAATAACGTGGTTTGGACAAAACACAATGATATATACTTTATTATTATTAGGTACATAAAGAAGTTCTAACAGAGAAATTAAAAATAGTAAAGGCGCCCTCAAAATTTTTTGTTTTCTTGTATCTTCTTCATTGGAGTTTCGTAGAAATCTAACTTTACAAGTCGTACATTTAAACCCTCTTTCCCTCTCTCTCTCTCTCTCTCTCTCTCTCTCTCTCTCTCTCTCTCTCTGTTTCGCGGAAATAGAGCGTAATCCTCAGTTCACGCTTGGAACACATTCTCTGTCAAGCTTCCGGGGCTCAGAGAAGCATTTTTTATCGATCTGTCTTTACCAGCGCCGTCAGTGAGCCTCAAGCATGGATTCAAGCTATTTCAATCTCCTCCTGTATGTTAGCTTGAATCTATGCTTGAGGCTCACTGACGTGCCCGGGCTGGGAAAGAAACATGGCTTGTGAACCAGGCTGCCCACCTTATGTGGCATTTGTAGCTGAGTGGATAAGAGCGCTGCCTGGGAATCTTGACCTTCTCAGTAGCATTATCAAGTTCTGCTGATTGTGATATATATTATATATATATATATATATATATATATATATATATATATATATATATATATATATATATATATATATATATATATATTTCAACAAGTCGGCCATCTCCCACCGAGGCAGGGTGACCCAAAAGACAGAAAATCCCCAAAAGAAAATACTTTCATCATCATTAAACACTTTCACCTCACTCATACATAATCACTGTCTTTGCAGAGGAGCTCAGAATACGACAGTTTAGAAATCCCTCCAAACTGCCAATATTCCAAACCCCTCCTTTAAAGTGCAGGCATTGTACTTCCCATTTCCAGGACTCAAGTCCAACTAAATCAATTAACTGGTTTCCCTGAATCCCTTCACACAATATTACCCTGCTCACACTCCAACAGCTCGTCAGGTCCCAAAAACCATTCGTCTCCAATCTAACACGCTCACACATGCCTGCTGGAAGTCCAAGCCCATCGCCCACAAAACTTCCTTTACCCCCTCCCTCCAACCTTTTCGAGGACGACCCCTACCCCGCTTTCCTTCCCCTACAGATTTATATGCTCTCCAAGTCATTTTACTTTGATCCATTCTCTCTAAATGCCCAAACCACCTCAACAACCCCTCTTCAACCCTCTGACAAATACTTTTAGTAACTCCACACCTCCTCCGACTTTCCACACTCCGAATTTTCTGCATAATATTTACACCACACATTGCCCTTAGACAGGACATCTCCACTGCCTCCAGCCGCCTCCTCGCTGCAGCATTTGCAACCCATGCTTCACACCCATATAAGAGTGTTGGTACAACTATACTTTCGTACATTCCTTTCTTTGCCTCCATGGATTACGTTTTTTGTCTCCACAGATACCTCAACGCACCACTCATCTTTTTTCCTTCATCAATTCTTTGGTTAACCTCATCCTTCATAAACCCATCCGCTGACACGTCAACTCCCAAATATCTGAAAGCGTCCAGCTCACGCTAGACGTTGATCCAAGGCAGCCAGCTTTCAGGCAGGTGGCTTACATCTTTTCATCTCATCCTCTGCATGCATCGACACAACTAGAGATTTTTACAATGCTAGGAATTCGCAAGAACACAAATCACAAATGCTTATTACAGTTCTAAATATTTACATTACTACCTCCAAGAAACTATCATTCCATGGACTTTAAGAGCTTACTGGTGCCATAAAGATACGTTCTTCACCTCAATAAAACGAAAAACTGTACCTCACCAACTGCTCCCTCACCAAATCTGACTTATATCAATCGTCCTACCTTGAATGAGAGTTCTCCTCTCTTCTATCTCTCCCTCTCTTCCTAACTCCCTCCGTCCCTCCCTATTTTCCCCTTCCACTGTGTCTCCCTTTGCATCGTCAGAGATGCATTAGCATCTACCGGTTCTGCCATGGTTGTATCCCCTGTGTTCCTCTGTGTGTCCAGCCTACTCATTTGCCCCTGTCTCACTCTCTCTCTCTCTCTCTCTCTCTCTCTCTCTCTCTCTCTCTCTCTCTCTCTCTCTCTCTCTCTCGTATCCGAGCCTCAGTTATAGCATCATTATCTCTAATGGCTCATATTCCATAGTTCTTAAAAATAGTTTAGATAATGAAGGGCTTATCAGCCTATTTGGACCCGTGTCATGACGCTGGTTCCTAAGTTAATGGTTATATACACAGAAAGTTGTGTATCTTTCAGTGTATATACGGTAATTAGGAGTTGGTTTGACTCCGTACTTTAGGGGGAGACACCATGCCCAGCCCTTCTAGGGGAGGGTAGGTGCCTGAGCCAGAGCTTGCTACCACCTGCAGCTCACAAGGCTGTCTATCCCATTAGCTCCCCTGGGGCGGGAAAGATGGCAGACCAAAGAGGCCTAGCTTCTCCCTACGAACCTTGTGAGGGCGGGGAATGTGGCTAGGCCTAGGGACAGTTGGTCCCAGACAATTAGGGGGTACTTGAACCTCCTCCCATGGAAGACATAGGGCTCAGACACTCCCACGACAGGGAACCAAGGCCGGGTTACCATCTGGAAAAGACCCGGGCCTGGAGAGTACCTGCGAATCTACAACAACAACAACAACATACTTTAGGGTTTCAAGAAGCCTTGACCGGCGTACTCAAGTGGCCTGTAGTCTTAATGACTCTCATGCAGTAGACAGGCTTCAAACCCAATAAACTACTAGTTATCCTACAACGAAAATACATGCATGCACTTGACGACTAGGATGACCTGATCCAGCACGGGTAAGAGCCAGAGGTCACTGATGTGACAAGAAATAGGTCCATTCTCTGATTCACCACCGTAGTGCCTGGTGCCTGTAAGAGTGCCTGGTGCCTGTCAGAGTGCCGGTACCACTGCACTAATCTTGCGACAAAAACCCCTATCTGATAAACTAACAACTATTCTTTTTAAGTATATAGTATGCCTCTTTCTGTGTTTCTTCATGTTTGTTCATTTGTATTATAAACTTGTGATTTTAAATGGCTTGGAGCACTGTGATTTAATATAATTATTTATAAATCACGTTAAATATATAAATCAAGGATTCTGTCTCGAAACGATGAGTGTATGATGATACAGCTCTCGTTCCTCCAATGCAGAAAACCGGAATACATGAACCGGCCCGGTGGATCAGGGCCTGATCAATTAGGCTGTTACTACTGGCCGCACGTAGTCCAACTTACGAACCACAGCCTGGCTGATCCGGCACTGACGTTAGGTATCTGTCCAGGTCCCGCTTTAAGACAACTAAGGGTCTATTGGTAATTTCCCTTACGGCTGGTGGGAGGCTGTGAACAGTCTTGGGCCCCGGACACTTATTGTGTTTTCTCTTAGTGTACTAATGGCGCCCTCTAGGATTATCCAGGTGTAGATTATAATGTATATCTCTCGCCTGCGCTCCAGTGAGTACAAGTCAAGTGCTTCCAAGTGTTCCCAGTAGTTAAGGTGTTTGATGGAACTTATATGTGCAGTAAAGGTTCTCTGTACATTCTCTAGATCAAGGCTACTCAACTACTATGAGCAAAGGTCCACTTGGACAAGTACCAATGTATGCAAAGGTTCGGATACATTTTTTACAAACAATTCTTCAACACTTGTCCAACCTTTGGACGAAAACTATTTGACTAGTGGATGGTACCACTATGACCCGCCCCCCTGCTGCTTCACCTCACCTGACTACAGTATAAAGCCACCTCTACGGCCCTTCATTCCTACAAGATTGATGGACTGAACACATCGACTCCAGGCCGGGGGACTGATTACCCAAACCCTCCTCCCCACCCCTTTCATTTTTTGTTTTGGGACTGATGAAGCCACTGTTTTGAAACTTTTTCCTCAATAAAGATACCCAAGTGTTTGCATATGTGTCTAATTTAATAACTTTGGTTCCCCTGAACCATTCATCCTATAGACTTAGGATATGCAGTGTTGAAGAGACAGACTTAGGAGGCCACAGATATATCAGATCACTTTTTAATTGTAGCTACAGTGAGAGAAAAAGGTAGATGGGATACAAGGAGACTGAAACAGCAAGTAAGGGGAAAGTGAAGATTTATAAACTAAAGGAGGTGAAGGTTGGGATAAGATATAAACAACTGTTGGAGGACAGATGGGCTAGTGAGTATAGGCAGTGGGGTAAAAGGGTAGGGGGGTAAGTTAAGAATAAATTGTTAGAGTGTTCCGAAGTTTGTGGTTATAGGAAAGTGGGTGGGAAGGGAAGAAGAGCGATTGGTGGAATGATGTAAAAGAGCAAATGAGAGGGTGGGTGAGATGTTATCAACAAATTTTGTTGAAAATAAGAAAAAGTTTTGGAGTGAGATTAATAAGTTGGAAAGCCTAGGGAAAAAATGGATTTGTCAGTTAAAATTAGGAGAGGAGAGTTATTAAATGGAGAGTTAGAGGTATCGGGAAGATGGAGGGAATATTTTGAGGAGTTGTTAAATGTTGATGAAGATAGGGAAGCTGTGATTTCGTGTATAGGGAAAGGAGGAATAACACCTTATAGGAGTGAGGACGAACCAGTTGTGAGTGTGGGAAGTTTAAAAAAAGGCAGTGAGTAGAATAAAAGAGGGTAAAGCAGCTGGGATTGATGGGATAATGATAGAAATGTTAAAGGCAAGTGAGGATATAGTTTTAGAGTGGTTAGTGTTTTATTTAAAAATGTATGGATGAGGGTAAGGTACCTAGGGATTGGCAGAGAGCGTGCATAGTTCCTTTGTATAAAGGTAAAGGGGACAAAAGAGAGTGTAAAAATTATATGGGAATAAGTCTGTTGAGTATACATGGTAAAGTGTATGATAGAATTATTATTGAAATAATTAGAAGTAAGACAGAGAGCAGGATAGAAGATGAAAAAGGAGGCTTTAGGAAGGGTAGGGGGTGCGTAAACCAAGTGTTTGCAGTGAAACATATAGGTGAACAATATTTAGATAAGGGTAAAGAGATGTTTGTGGCATTTATGGATTTGGAAAAGGCGTATGATAGGGGGGCAATGTCGCAGATGTTGCAAATGCATGGAATAGGAGGTAGGTTATTGAAAGCAGTGAAAAGGCTCTACGAAGATAGTGAGGCTCAGGTTAGAGTAGGTAGGCGAGAGGAAGATTATTTCCCAGTAAAAGTGGGCCTTAGACAGGGATGTGTGATGTCACCGTGGTTGTTCAATATATTTATAGATGGGGTTGTAAGAGAAGGAATGCTCGGGGGTTCAAGATTGGGGGTTAAAAAAATAAAAAATCTAACACAAAATGGGGGTTTCAAGTTGCTCTTTTCTGATGACACTGTGCTTTTTTGGGGGATTCTGAAGAGAAGTTGCAGAGGCTGGTGGATGAGTTTGGTAGGGTATGTAAAAGAAGGAAATTAAAAGTGAATATAGGAAAAAGTAAGGTGATGAGGATAACAAAAAGATAGATAAGAGAAGATTGGTTATCAGATTGGAGGGAGAGAGAGTATGGAGGAGGTGAATGTGTTCAGATATTTGGGAGTGGATGAGTCAACAGATGGGTCTATGAAGGATGAGGTGAATCATAGAATTAACGAGGGAAAAAAGGTGAGTGGTGCACGTGTTCTTGCAATGGGCAAGAGAACTAGAGGAAATTACTGTAAATTAAATGATATAGTAAGTGACCACAAAGTGCAGTGAAGCAGAGGAGAAGTGCATACCAAGGGGAAACAGAAACAATGAAAAAACAAGAGTTAGACCTTGGTTTGCCTGGAGATGTAAAGAAGCCTGAACCAAATGTGTTAGAGCATGGAAAAAGGATTCAGGAAAACAAGGAGTTGAAGCGATGAACCAGGAACAAATATGCATGGATAAGGAGGGAGGCCCAGCGGGAATTCGAGAATGACATAACATCAAAAGCCAAATCTGAATCAGGAAAAAAAAAAAGTCAAGGATCAGGTAATCCGGTTGAGGAAGGAGGGAGGGGGGCCACAATGAGTGACCAGGGGTATGGAAACACAGTAAAATATTTAAAGAAGTATTCACAGTAGACAGAAATGCTTCCTGCAAACCAAAAGGGGGTAGGGACACCAGCAAGTGTTGGACACACTACACACAACCAAAAAAGGAGGTGAATAAAAGGTAAAAAACTAAATAAACACCAAGACGTTGGGCCCATATAACATCTCTCCTTGGGTTCTGGGGAGGGAGCAAAAGAACTGCGTTTGATCACTAGCAGCAATCTTCAATAAATCTATCTAAACGGGAACTGCTTAAGGTGGAAAACAGAAATGTAGTCCCAATTTTGGGAAAAGGGAGACAGACAGGCAGCATTAAACTACAGACCAGTGTCAATGACACACATATAGTATGTAAAATCATGGAGATTATCAGGAGAAGAGTGCTGGATCACCTAGAAAGAAATGGGCTCATAGATGATAATCAGCAAGGCTTCAGAGAGAGAAAATCCTTTGTCACAAACCTACTAGCATTCTACGACAAGGTAACACAAGACATGAGAGAGAGAGGGATGAGTAGATTGCATCTTCAATAGATCAGGGAAAGCCTGACAGGAAGGAAACAAGAAGTGTTGGTACGTGATGAGGTGTCAGCGTGGGCACATGTGTTGAGTGGGGATCCACAAGGGTCAATCCTAAGTCCGCTTCTGTTTCTTTTATATGTGGTTCTGGGGAATTTAAACTCTAACAAAGCTTTGATCTTACTCAAGAGAGGCTGTAAAGAATTATTAGAAAGAATGAAACATAGATATCTAATTTGATTAAAACTAAGGCAGCATTTCGTCGGCTTGGCAGTGAGGCCATGAGAGCGTAACCTAAGTAGGACTGGTGTTAATATCAGGATATGCTTATCCTACGTGGATGGCATTACGTACAAGTCAAAATAAACTGAAATATTAGGCAAATTATTGCAAGTCTATATGAATTGTCTTCTTTTTTAACCATGATTACTGGTGAGCAATATGCCAATACTGAAGGTTCAGTTATATTTAACTTTAATAACCTGTCTAAATCTCGGTCAAATGCATCCCTAAGGTGAAGTGGAACTGGATATAGTTCCCGTTTTATAGGGTTGTCCGTGACTAAGTCAATCCTATGGGCTACCGTGGAGGTGACACCTGGAATATCGGTAAAGACATCAGAAAATTCACCCACACATTTCAGTAGTTCACTTTTCTTATGATCATCTAAAGACTCATTGAGATTTACGACCTTAGTAACAGAGGGTTCAAGAGTCACCACGTCATGTAGTTCCTTGTCATCTTCTAAATTAATTGTGTCAATTACGCAACATTTCACTCTTCAGTTTCCGTATCCTGTTATTAAGACAATTGACAGAATTTCTTCTGTAATATTTCTTATGTTTATATAATAAAGCTTGGGGTTTTCCCCCAACATCTACGAGGGTAATTAACCTTCCCACAAATCTTCAAACTTCGTAAGAACCTTTCCAAGCTACTAATAATTTGTTTGATTTTATTGGTAACAATACTAGAACTTCATCCCCTTCACAACTTATCCTCTGACTTTTGGTATCAAAACAGGCTTTATATTGGTCCATGGATAAGCTTAAGTTTTTAGCAACTATGTCAGAGGTCTCTTGAAGTTTGGATCATAGGTCAAGGAGAAACTGATTAGAAGACTGAACCTCAACATTTCCTTCCTCATTAGTCCACAAGTCATGAAGGATGGACAAAGAATCTCTGGCCTGTCTACCATAGAGAAGTTCGAAGGGTGAGAACACTAGAGTGTCACTGGGAACTTCCCTCATAGCAAACAAAGCACAGGGTAGGTAACGATACCACTCCTCAGGTTTAAGGGAGCAAAGTTTCTTTAAAATGGACTTGAGAATGGAGTGCTGTCGCTCAATCCTCCCATTACAGCTGGAATTAAATGGTGTGGTGAAGAGAGATTTCACCCCCATAAGTTGATAGAGATGTCGCATCAGGTCAGAGGTGAATTATGTTCTGCGGTCCGACAAAATCTCACTTTGGATCCCAACCCTGGAAAAGATGAACAGAAGAGCTTCAGCTACCTCTGCAGTAGTTATGGATTTCAAGAGTTAGGTTTCGCGGAAACTCGATGCATAATCTACTAAAGTTAGAATATATCTATGTCCTCCAGATGAAAGTGGTGATAAAGGACCAACGATGTTAATAGCTACCCTCTCAAACGGGACCGTAAAGATCGGCATTTGACCAAAGGTACTCAGGGTGGCTCGGGAGGATGACACTTGGCATACTTTACATGATCTATAGTACACAGTAATATCAGAGGACATTTTAGGCCAAACATATGCTTCCTTAATTTTATTCAAGGTTTTACGAAGTGAAAAATGTCCGGCAACTGGCAGGTTATGAGCCATTTTAAGAACAGTCTCCGAGCACTGACTCGGAACAACTAAAATGGAATAGTGTTTCTCATCTGAATTGGATTTAAACACAGATTTATATAAGATACTCTTAATATATTCAAATTTATATGAAAAGTTTCTCTTTTGAATAACCAGTTTCTTTATAGCAGAATTATGGCAATCCTGAAGTGAAGGGCAATTACGTTGTAAATTGACAAAGTCTGGGAAAATCAAAGGATGAACGGTAGGAGAAGCCTGGTCTTTGGTCTGAGCTCTTGTCAAGACATTTATAGTGTTGGAGGCGAAATCCTCACTTTCATTCATTCTCCTTCCACTTGTAGCCGACAATCAGGTACACACAATTCTAGTAGCCGTCCCCCAGCGTTTCATGGTGGTTCTTTACCAGAGACTCAACTGCTTCACAAGTGTTGTGGTGGTCAGAAGTTCACAGTCAACCTCTGTTTGTCAGAATCTCTACTCGTGTTGGGGTCACTGTCTACTCAGTTTATCAACATTCATGTCCACCTGTAACCCCCCTCCCCATCGTTATCATCAAAGGCTCAGCATTCCAAACCACGATTCAGAGCCATGCAGATTCAAAACATCGGCATGGCACCATTCTTAACTATGTATTATGCACATATTAGGTTTGAGTCACTAATTATTTATAAATTTCAACTTTCATTTCTTTGCTTCAAGTAGGATTAATTTCACGTTTAAGTGTTTTATATTTACTATTTTTTTCATATTAATATAATTGTTTATCTTATTATTATATCTCTGATTTTTCTATCTTTTTATTTCCATAAGGAGGGTCTGATAGGGCTGCGTGAACCTTCACAGGGCGTGCACTGTCGTGAACCTTCACAGGGCGTGCACTGTCGTGAACCTTCACAGGGCGTGCACTGTCGTGAACACACCACAAGTAGACAATTGTATTTCAGGTAATTCTTGTAGCATCTGCAGCCGAGGGATACAGCTTGATGGCTTCTGTGAGTGTGTAGTGGAGGCCATCAGCCCCATAATATCCCTTTGGCCGAATTCCCTTCTTTAGCGACAGGTATTCTCTGATACGCATTCTTCCCTTTCAGCATGTCTATCCTAAACATCAACCAGCTCAGCACCGTCTTCTGAACCCTTCAGTAAGGCTTCAAGTTCCCAAAATGCGAGAGGGTAGGCTTGTTGCCTCGCTTCCAGAAGATTTAAATTAGCCTTCAAAACGAGGTAATCCACTGGATCAGGCTGGATCAGTGCCTCGTAGCATTAATAGACCTGGTAACGAAAGATTGCTTACGGGAAGGTTCTGTCGACAGATGGCTAGTGTGGCCATGTTGTCTGCCGTACTCGTGTCGAGGTAGTGAGAGTTGACAGGTTTATGACAATGCTTAATAAATGTTAGTTAACAGGCCAAGACAAGGCGTCTGACCGCCTGCCATAGTGGCGTTCTAACACGTGTCCCAAGTGTGTACCCTCTGGGTCAGGTGTCAAACTCTGGTTTAAACTACCAAGAAACGGTGGGTGTTGTATATGTGTGCCGGGGTCGGAGTTTGTTATGATGTTGCAAGATGGTGTCGGGTGCGCAGTGCAGTAGGTATGGCGCTAGGCGGCGCTGCGGTTTGCCCGAGACTTTGTTCCCTCGAGGTTCAAATTCCCGCCATATTGGAATCACCTGAATAAATTCACCAATACACGTGGTAGTGTTGGGGCTGGGGATACCTGAGAAATACCTGTGGAAATAAGCAAGGGACCCCAGTGAAATAAGTCACTCTGACTTTTTTGGGTTATCCTAGGTTCTCTACACATATGCTGCTATGTATGATAATCTATGTAACTGTATTTGTGAATACCTGAATAAACTTACTGTGTGAGTCACGCAACTGCCTGCTCCAGCTAGTGAGACCATTGCCTGTGGTGATCGTGTGTGTACCAGTGTATTCACCGCGCAACGACACAGAAGGAAAGGAGACCCTTCTCACAGCTCATGTAACTCCGCCCTCGGCCAGGATACCCCGTCGGCAGTCAAACTGGCGGGCTGGAGAGTCTAAGGCATCATTGTTTATGGAAAGTGTAACTACTGCCTTAAGTTAAATGACTATCTCTAACTTAACTTAAATATGTGTAGTAGTACTGTAGTAATTGTAGTGTATAATTAGCCTAAGAGTTACGAGGATAATTCTTAGAATTAAGTTTATACAGAACTGACAACTGTTTCCAGCCGTCGTCTTTTACCTCTTGTGCCTCCATTTCCCCAACTGGGGGCAGGTATCGGATTCTAGAAAATACAGATATTTTTATATCTTCATCTAATTTGACATATTTATGGATGGTCCCTATGAGTGACATAATAGGTGACATATACGTAGGTGTCCCATAGCTCGATAGCTATGAAAGAGGAGCACTGAAAGGGAACTAGTGGCTCACTAGTAAGGGAACTAGTGGGTCACTAGTTCCCTTGCAGTGCTCCTCTTTCATAGTATTTGATTGACTCCACTACTGCTACCACTACTACTACCACTACTACTACCACATTACTCCTCCCACCACTTTCTCTTGTTCCCGCCCTCTTGGCTGCCTATATAAATTTCCCTCCCTCTTCTTTCTGTTAGTGTGACTTTGTAAATGGTCCAAGTCAGACCGAAAAGTCGTACGTAAGCTCCTTTCTTCCCAAATTTCGGATTATTTGTGTATTGTTCCAGTCACGGTATTGTGCCTTTTTGTTATTTAAGCCTGTATACCTTGTACATGTCCTTGTAGAAATAAAGATATTATATTATTATCAAAAACACTGATCTCTGGCCGACGCAGACTCAACCTACGAACCTTGTGACAAGGTACTCAGTGCTTTCCGACCGTACCACACTGGTAAAAATGGCGCGTCCAGCTCATGCCTAGACGTTGATCAAGGCAGCCAGCTTTCAGGCAGGTGGCTTACAGCAGCTCAAGGGTACCGACTTAATGATGGGTACCCTAAAAAATGGTTAAACCATTAGCACTCGGTTAGCTGGTTGCGGGCAGCCCATATGGGAGGGGTGTACATACGCCTAATAAATTGAACATACACTTTGCATTCCACACCTCCCACCTAATTGGGCTCTAATAGCCAGGACTAGGCTTCCACTTCCATGGGAAGTGTGCCGCGTGGCACTGAACAATAATGGAACCGCCTTTCCTCTCAACCATCCAACTCATTAGATAGGGCTCAACTTTTCTCGAGGCTTAAAGGGGCCCAAAATCTATCCTAGAGCGAGACAGAAGACAGTAGGGCTAACGTTAGTCCAAGACTCAAGACACCTGGTGACGGTAGCAGGGGTGTCCCCTCACCAAAAACAACAACAACATTAAAACATATAAACAAAAAGGGGGGGGAAGAGCTAGGCTACCCATATAGTCCAAACACATCCTAACCTAAATTTAAATATGGGAAACGGAATCAGGCAGCTTATTATCCTTGCCGGCAATTTGTAAAATTTTAATGTTATATGGTAGCAGCCTGAGACTCCATCTCCTCAGACTTGTGTTGTGGTTCTTCATGGAGTTGAGTGGATTGTGATCACTGTAGACTGTGACCACTTGGGACGACTGCCCCATGTAGACCTTGACATGTTCGAATGCCAGTATCAGAGCGATGGCTTCTTTGAATTCTGAAGGGAGATATGGCAAGTACTGTCGTATGGGGCCATGCCACACTCTACTTCTTTCTGATTCATCCCTGATTCACCTAAGGGTTGGATCTTAACTGGGCAGTTGGATTTAACATGACCGGGTTTTAAATAACGGATTCAGGTTACCTCATTTTTTACTTTGGCTCCCTGTTGATTTCGTGGCTGGCACCACTCTGTGTACTTGCGTCGTTGTTCACCATATTGTCCATGAGTTTGAGGTTGTCGGTCATGAGGATGGCCGCGAGTTTGATATCGTGGCTCGCCAGATGACTTGGTTGGCGTCGTTGTTCACTTTCGTCCTGGCACTTCGTCATCCAGTCAGTTGGGAAGAAAGATTAAACCGCTCGGACTAGGAGTCGTTAGTCTCAAAAGTGTAAATCAGTCTGGCTGCTTCCAATGCAGTGATCAACGAATGATCTTCAAGAATGACTCTAACCTCTGGTCCAATAGATTCCAGCAGGTTATCCACCAAAAGTAGTACTAGGTCACTGAAGTTGGCAACGCCACTCGCCTTGTACCACTTGGTAAAGGCTTTCGACTGCTGTCTTACAAAGTCTACATGAGACTGACCCAAGTGACGCTTGCCCAATTTGAATTCCCTCCTGTACTTGGCGGGAATACACTGAAATGCTCCAAGAACCGTTGTTTTAACAACCCGATAACCAACAAATTCTTCATTATTTAAAACAGCTGTGAACTCTTGTGTTTTGCCATACAACACTGTATGCACCAATGCTGCCCAATTCTCCCGAGGCCACCTCAATGCTCAAGCCTGATTTTCAAATGCCTCAAAAAATTGTTCAGGCTCAAACTCAGCAAAGCGAGGTGCCTACGACACTGCCTTTTGCACACTAAAGTAATTACTTACAATTTGCTCAAATTGCCTCCTCTCCTTCTCTCTATCAAATGCCTCTTAAGCAAATGCTCTCTGCTCTCTGGTTGTTTCAAGACTGAGTTTGGCTAACTTAAGTGTAAACGAAGGTGACTCGGTCTGAGACAAACCCGTTGCACCACATGCTTCACGAGACTGCTGGTCTGATTGCTCTGGTGTTAGCACTCCCACATTACGATGCAACCTAAGAGGAAATCCATCAACCACTACCCTTCCCCATCCATCAACCACTACCCCTCCCCATCTATCAACCACTACCCTTCCCCATCCATCAACCACTACCCTTCCCCATCCATCAACCACTACCCCTCCCCATCCATCAACCACTACCATCCCCATCCATCAACCACTACCCCTCCCCATCCATCAACCACTACCACCTACTCCTTCCTGCATCCATCTTCTCATATTCATTGTGAACTCCATCAACACTGTATTTCCTCTACCAGCTTCACTTCCTCCTTCACCACCCATCACACAATCTCCTCCACCATTCCTCCTCCAGCAAAATCCCTTCCCCACTCTCACGTAAGGATGAGGTGTAAATTAGTCAAGCATTTAACACCCGCTTACGTATACTCCAGTGACCAGGAATCTCATTTCTTATCCTGACTCCTTAAAGATTCTTATAGCTTATTTCTAATAATCCATTAGCGATTTTAATGAGGATAACGTGTGAGAGAGACTGAGGAAAGGAGAGGGAGAGACACCTTGAGTATGCTCCACTTTCTTGGGTTGCCTGTCCCCCTATCTCATTTGCGACTTCTTGACAGAGTAGAAAACAGAGCAAGAGGACTTCATCTCTCGCCTGAAACCAGCCTGGATACAGCCTGGACACAGCCTGGACACAGCCTGGACACAGCCTGGACACAGCCTGGACACAGCCTGGACACAGCCTGGACACAGCCTGGACACAGCCTGGACACAGCCTGGACACAGCCTGGACACAGCCTGGACACAGCCTGGACACAGCCTGGACACAGCCTGGATAGATCTTTCATTTCAGCAGAACCTTCCGCACAGGAAGGATGTGGGTGGCCTTACTGTTATGGACAATGCCAATATTGTCAAAGTACTACACTTGGCTCCACTTCGAGGACAGAAAAATGCTATAGTTGACCATAATTTTAAAGGGTGGACCGGTAAGCCAGAGGAAGGCCTCGGTCAGATGACCAAAGCTCCAAAGGCGGGTCATCATCTAAGACCCGCGTCAGGAAACACTTGTCCTGTTTCCTGACGAAACTTACCTGACCTAAACTCTGAGGACAGCTAGAAATGAGCTTCTACACAACAAGACGGGCAGCAAGCAGCAACATCACTACATCTGAGATCATTTATTCCCAGGATGACTCGAGTCTGGAACATGAGCGTACATCATAATGATATCACCGAAATAAAGTCAGTTGATCAAATGAAATTGCTAGTCCACAGATGACTTTAACTTCATCCTGTTCCATGTTTGTCTCATAACAATAAAATGGCCTATAAATGAGTTGATGTAGGTAACAACTCTTAGCCTGCAAATAAAGTTAGGAATTCTTACCCCAACCTTGTAAAACCCTGTGTTACTCTTTATTCGTTCATGAGTTACCATAAGAACGGTTTATTACCGCCCACAAACAAGCGATAATGATGAGATCTCATGACTGAGGCCAGGAGAGAGAGAGAGAGAGAGAGAGAGAGAGAGAGAGAGAGAGAGAGAGAGAGAGAGAGAGAGAGAGAGAGAGAGAGAGAGAGAGAGAGATAGAGCTGGTAAATGAAAGACAATAAAAGTTTGGTCTAAGGGTTAAAAGTCACAAATGGCTACCAGGGGTGATAGTGGTGGTGGAGACTGGGCAACGTGGTGGAGTAATGGGAATATTGTTGGGTGATGGTAGCAGAGGTGTGTGGAGTGATGGGGATGTGGTGGTGTGATGTTGGTGAAGGTGTGCACAATGGTGTGTAGGTAATGGGGGAAGTGATGTTTGTGGTGATAGATGTTGATGAAAAGACAGGAAGAACTTTGAATTCAAGGAAGTAAAAGGTGAAAAAGCGATTCATAGAGACAGACCACGAGCTAGATCTCAGTCATGAGATTTAGCTCCTGGTCTCAGTCATGAGATCTAGCTCCTGGTCTCAGTCATGAGATCTAGCTCCTGGTCTCAGTCATGAGATCTAGCTCCTGGTCTCAGTCATGAGATCTAGCTCCTGGTCTCAGTCATGAGATCTAGCTCCTGGTCTCAGTCATGAGATCTAGCTCCTGGTCTCAGTCATGAGATCTAGCTCCTGGTCTCAGTCATGAGATCTAGCTCCTGGTCTCAGTCATGAGATCTAGCTCCTGGTCTCAGTCATGAGATCCTAGCTCCTGGTCTCAGTCATGAGATCTAGCTCCTGGTCTCAGTCATGAGATCTAGCTCCTGGTCTCAGTCATGAGATCTAGCTCCTGGTCTCAGTCATGAGATCTAGCTCCTGGTCTCAGTCATGAGATCTAGCTCCTGGTCTCAGTCATGAGATCTAGCTCCTGGTCTCAGTCATGAGATCTAGCTCCTGGTCTCAGTCATGAGATCTAGCTCCTGGTCTCAGTCATGAGATCTAGCTCCTGGTCTCAGTCATGAGATCTAGCTCCTGGTCTCAGTCATGAGATCTAGCTCCTGGTCTCAGTCATGAGATCTAGCTCCTGGTCTCAGTCATGAGATCTAGCTCCTGGTCTCAGTCATGAGATCTAGCTCCTGGTCTCAGTCATGAGATCTAGTTCCTGGTATCAGTCATGAGAGCTAGCTCCTGGTCTCAGTCATGAGAGCTAGATCTAGCTCCTGGTCTCAGTCATGAGATCTAGCTCCTGGTCTCAGTCATGAGATCTAGTTCCTGGTATCAGTCATGAGAGCTAGCTCCTGGTCTCAGTCATGAGAGCTAGATCTAGCTCCTGGTCTCAGTCATGAGATCTAGCTCCTGGTCTCAGTCATGATATCTAGCTCCTGGTCTCAGTCATGATATCTAGCTCCTGGTCTCAGTCATGATATCTAGCTCCTGGTCTCAGTCATGATATCTAGCTCCTGGTCTCAGTCATGATATCTAGCTCCTGGTCTCAGTCATGAGATCTAGCTCCTGGTCTCAGTCATGAGATCCAGCTCCTGGTCTCAGTCATGAGATCCAGCTCCTGGTCTCAGTCATGAGATCTAGCTCCTGGTCTCAGTCATGAGATCTAGCTCCTGGTCTCAGTCATGAGATCTAGCTCCTGGTCTCAGTCATGAGATCTAGCTCCTGGTCTCAGTCATGAGATCTAGCACCTGGTCTCAGTCATGAGAGCTAGATCTAGCTCCTGGTCTCAGTCATGAGAGCTAGATCTAGCTCCTGGTCTCAGTCATGAGAGCTAGATCTAGCTCCTGGTCTCAGTCATGAGAGCTAGATCTAGCTCCTGGTCTCAGTCATGAGATCTAACTCCTGGCCTCAGTCATGAGATCTCATCATTATTGCTTGTTGGTGGGCGGTAATAAACCGTTCTTATGGTAACTCATGAACGAATAAAGAGTAACTAATAAATTGTAATAAAAAAATAAAGAAGACAAATAAAGATAAAACATAGATTATACCAGGTAGTGAATCAAGTCAGTGTGAGTGAGACGTAGATACCAGGTAGTAAATCAAGTCAGTGTGAGTGAGGCGTAGATACCAGGTAGTGAATCAAGTCAGTGTGAGTGAGACGTAGATACCAGGTAGTGAATCAAGTCAGTGTGAGTGAGACGTAGATACCAGGTAGTGAATCAAGTCAGTGTGAGACGTAGATAATGTTAGATGACAGTTACCGTCAAGTGCACCTCTACATAACCACCGATAACACTTGATCTAGATAACGCACAGAGAACCTTTAGTGCATATAAGTTCATTTAAACATCTTAATTACTGGGAACGCTTGGAGTCACTTAACCTTTTACTCACTGGAGCGCAGGAGGGACAGATACATCATAATCTACACCTGGAAAATCCTAGAGGGACTGGTCCTTAATTTGCACGCAGAAATCACTCCCTACGAAAGCAAAAGACCGGGCAGATGATGCAATATACCCCGCATGAAAAGTAGGGGCGCCATGAGTACACGTAGACAAAATACAATAAGTGTCTTAGGGCCAAGACTGTTCAACAGCCTCCCACCAGCCTTAACGTGTTGTCATACCTGTCCTAGCTGTCTGGGAATTAGCGTGAGGTGTTACCGAACACATGGCTCGCTGCAGTGTTTTAGAATCTCAGGGTGAAGTGTTGAAGAAGGAGGTTCTACTTCTTCAGGAGGAAAATAGGAGGCTGAAGCTTCGCCTAGGAGGGTTTGGGAGTGAGTGTGAGATGGTTGGAGCTGGTAAGGAGGAAATGGTTACCAACAGTGAGAGTGGCAGCCGCTTTAAGTGGCAAGTGGTTCACAATTCAGGAAGAAGGAAGATAAGGAATGTTAATAGAGAAGATGTGAAGGTAGGAAATCGATTCTCTGTTCTCCAGGACGAGTGTATTCAGTGGTCAGTGAGGTTAAAGGTACCACTGACTTCCCTGCTAATCAAGGTAAGAATATTCGGATTGTGGGAGACTCTCAGGTAAGATATATGGATCGTGCTTTCTGTAACAGAGACAGGAAGGTCAGACAGAGGGTGTGCCTCCCAGGAGCTGGTGTTGGTGACATAGTCAGCAGGTAATGGGAACAAGCTTAGTATCTGTCTTAGTGCTGGTGGAAATGACATTGGGAAGGGCAGGAGACAGGAGCTACTAGATAAGTACAGGTCAGCCATAGAAGTAGTTAGGTCTAAGGGAGGGATTCCAATCATATGAAGCATTTTGCCTAGAAAGGGAGTGGGCAATGAATGGATATCTAGAGCAATTGGTATAAATTGCTGGCTAGACAGGTACTGCAAGGAACTTGCAATTCTATGGCAAACGTGATATGTATGCAAGGGATGGGGTTCATCTCTCTGGCAAACGTGATATGTATGCAAGGGATGGGGTTCATCTCTCTGGCAAACGTGATATGTATGCAAGGGATGGGGTTCATCTCTCTGGGGCTGGAGTGGTTGCATTAGCCGATTCGATTGAGGGGGTCATTGGAGACTTGTCTAGGACTTTAAACTGATAGATTATAGAGGTATGGGTGTTTGTTGGAAGCAATCAGGCTGTAGTATTAGGCCTGGAAACAGCAGATATTACCAGGATACCTCAGGGATATGTTTAAAAGACAATATTCAAAATAAAGTTGCTAGTAAAGGCAAAGCAATTGATCAACAAACAAAGAGAGATAGTAGAGGGAAACGAGTGACTAGCTCCCTTAAGGTTTACTATACAAATAGTAGGAGTCTAAGAAATAATATAGATGAGCTAAGATTACTTGCAAGTGTAGGTAATATAGATATTATTTCTATAACAGAGCCCTGGTTCAACTTGAAAGATAGAAAAATGCCTTCCGAGTGCAACACAGGGTTATAAGCTATTCCACACTGATAGGGTCAACAGGAAGGGTGGTGGAGTGGCGATGTGTGTCAGGGATAATTTAAATTGTTGTGTTAGACAAGATATAAGACTAGAAACATCGGACACATAATCTGTTTGGCTACAGTTTCTCGAGGGTCGTGAAAAATTGATTTTGGGTGTGATTTACAGGCCCCCCAAGCCTGGATAGGGAGTGCAGTAATCTGCTATGGGACGAAATTCATAAGACGTCTAGATATGAAAATGTTGTGTTGATGGGAGATTTTAACTTTAGACAAATTGATTGGAACAATGTGACAGGTAATCTTGAGTCTAGTGACTTTCTTGATATGGTTCAGGATTGTTTTTTAAAACAGTTTGCGACACAACCAACTAGAGGTAGTAACTTGCTTGACTTGGTTCTTGCCAACAAAGAATCGCTAATTAATAATCTTGAGGTTAATGAAGAGCTTGGGTAAAGCGATCACAAATCACTTAGTTTCAATATATCATGGAATTACCCAGGTAACTGCAATCAAGTCTCTGTTCCAGACTTTCGCTTAGCCGACTTCATGGGGCTCAGAAATTACCTAGGTGGGCTAAACTGGGATGACCTGACTATGGGTCAGGTAGGTGGTTTTGGTTGCCAATATGACGTTTTCCAGAGCGTAGTTCTAGCTGCCCATGTCATGTAGGGGGTAAGGAAATATTGGGATAATCGGGGAATATGGGAGTAAAGGGAGGGAGTAGGCAGGAGAGGTGAGGTGGACAGGAGCGGAGGTAAAGCGGAGGTAATGTGAGGTCACGGGTGACTACACCATCACCTCTCATTACCACCTAACACTACTCACCCTCTCAGTACTTGAAATATAAATAATAAAATAAAGTATAAGCATAAAGAATATAACGGGGACAGTGAATATTACTATTCCACTCAAACACAGTTTATTTAAGTCCTTGTATAATAATATATTTGGGAACAGGAGAATACTATTGGATTTAGATAAATGGGGATTGTACATATAAGCAGGGAGACAGGGAATACAATCAACTGACGAAACAGAATATAACTTACAATATAGTTCAGAGGACAGTTCACCACAGGAACTCAGTCACACTTCTAGCCACAGGTCCCAAGACCTGCTCCAACAGAACTCTGCCCAGTGTCTCCAACAGTCTCCTCCAGAGACTCTACAGCAGCTCTCTCCCAGAGCTCTGCACACCGGCAGCCGCTCTGCTAGAATCTCGTGCCCAGAGCTCTGCACACAGGCCAGAGCTCTGCCCGAATGTCTCCAGCCCAGAGCTCCGCACACAGCCCAGAGCTCTGCACACAGGCCAGAGCTCCGCCAGAATGTCTCCATCCCAGAGCTCCGCACACAGCCCAGAGCTCCGCACACAGCCCAGAGCTCCGCACACAGCCCAGAGCTCCGCCAGAATGTCCCTCTCTAGTTGTTTCCTCGGCCTTATATGGTCCTCCAAGCATCCCCCCAATGAGGAGTACCACGTGCTTTGACCTGACGCCGAAACCTGACGCTTGTCCAAAAGACAAAAGACCTGAGCCTTAATCCGAGAGGCGTGTCTGACAACTATTTACGAAGGGCAGGTGTGGCTGCTTAGGTAGACCTCACAGCACACTGACTACATCACACCCAGACAACTTTTGTTCTGAGTAAGGAAATTAGATCTAACAAAAATGATCCTAAATGGATGAACAATAGATTAAAACATCTCACTGGTCAAAAGAGAGGCATATATATAGGCGTATCAAAAGAGGGGATGGACAGATAAGAAATCAATATTTTCAATTAAAGAGAAAAAAATAAAAAAAGAATAAGAAAAGGAAAAAGGGATTAGGAGGCTAAGGTCGCAAGGGATTCGAAGACTAACCCAAAAAGGTTCTTTCAGGTATACAGAAGTAAGATAAGGGACAAGATAGGCCCACTTAAGAGTAACTCAGGACAGATCACGGACAGTGATAAGGATAAGTGTGAAATTTTCAATACTTACTTCCTCTTAGTTTTTACTCAGGAAGATACTAGCGGAATTCCAGAAATAATAAATTATGTTGAACAGGAAGATAATAGACTATGTTCGATTGGGGTAACTAGTGAAAATGGTCCTCAGACAAATAGAAAAATTTAAAAACCCAACAAATCCCCGGGCCCCCGATGAACTGTTTGCAAGAGTTTTAAAGGAATGTAAAAGAGGAACTTAGCAAACCTTTGACAAATCTTTTCAATATATCACTACAAACTGGCATAGTGCAAGACAAGTGGAAAAGGGCAAATGTAATACCTATTTACAAGGCAGGTGACAGGTCCTGAGCTTCGAACTATAGACCAATAAGCCTTACCTCCATAGTTGGTGGGAAATTTATGGAATCAATAATTGCCGAGGCAATTGTAGCCATCTTGAAAAGCATAAATTGATTAATGAATCTCAACACGGTTTTACTAAGGGCGTTCCTGTCTTACGAATTTACTAACTTTTTTCACTAAGGTGTTTGAGGAGGTAGATCATGGTAATGAATATGATATTGTGTATATGGACTTCAGTAAGGTTTCGATAAAGTTCCACATCAGAGGCTACTGAGGAAACTTAAGGCACACGGAATAGCAGGAGAAATTTTTTCCTGGGAGAGGCATGGTTGACAAATAGGCGGCAGAGAGTTTGCATAAATGGAGAGAAATCAGAATGGGGGCGCGTCTCAAGCGGTGTTCCACAGGGGTCAGTTTTGGGCCCCTGTTGTTTACAATTTACATAAACGACATAGATGAGGGAATAAATAGTAACATAAGTAAATTTGCTGATGACACCAAAATAGGTCGTCCAATTCATTCAAATGAGGACATTAGAGCACTCCAGGATGATTTGAATAGACTGATGCAGTGGTCGGAGAAGTGGCAGATGCAGTTTAATGTAAACAAATGCAAAGTTCTAAATGTTGGGCAGGACAATAACCATGCCACATATAAGCTGAATAATGTAGATCTTATTACTTGTGATTGCGAGAAGGATTTAGGAGTTCTGGTTAGTAGTAATCTGAAGCCAAGACAACAGTGCATAAGTGTTCGCAATAAAGCTAACAGAATCCTTTGGCTTCATATCAAGAAGTATAAATAATAGAAGTCCTCAGGTTGTTCTACAACTCTATATATCTTTGTTAGGCCTCATTTAGATTATGCTGCACAGTTCTGGTCACCGTATTACAGAATAGATATAAATGCACTGGAAAACGTACAAAGGAGGATGACAAAGTTGATCCCATGTATCAGAAATCTTCCTATGAGGATAGACTGAGGGCCCTGAATCTGCACTCTCTAGAAAGGCGTAGAATTAGGGGGATATGATTGAGGTGTATAAATGGAAAACAGGAATAAATAAAGGGGATGTAAATAGCGTGCTGAAAATATCCAGCCAAGACAGGACTCGCAGCAATGGTTTCAAGTTGGAAAAGTTCAGATTCAGGAAGGATATAGGAAAGCACTGGTTTGGTAATAGAGTTGTGGATGAGTGGAACAAACTCCCGAGTACCGTCATAGATGCTAAGACGTTGTGTAGTTTTAAAAATAGGTTAGATAAATACATGGGTGGGTGTGGATGGGTGTGAATTTGGACCTGACTAGCTTGTATTGCCAGGTCAGTAGCTGTACTAATTCCTTAAGTGGAAGTGACCTGACCAGGTGGTCGGCTGACCAGGTGGTCAACTAGACAATTATATGAGTGGGTGCGGTTGGGTGTGAGTTGGTCCTGACTAGCCTGTGCTAGGTCAGATGCAGTGTTCCCTCCTTAAGTGAATGTAACCTGACCTGGCTGGGTCGGGGCTTAAGCCGTTGGAGATTTGGACCTGCCTCGCATGGGCCAGTAGGCCTGCTGCAGTGTTCCTTCTTTCTTATGTTCTTATGTTCTTATTTCTTGAGTCGTCAGATCTGCCTGCGTACTGGTGTTCTGAAATGCGTGTTGGTAGGTCTCTGGATGTTTCGCCAACGTATAATTTGCTGCAGCCATTACAAGGGATTGTGTATACCCCTGCCGTGGATTGAAGCTTTTCCTGTCTGTTACTGGTAATGTCCTTAATGGTGGTAGATGTGGAGGTGGATACTCGGAATGAGGTCTTAGAAAAAATGTTGGAAACTTGTTTGGAAATGGAGTTGGTGGGAAGGACTATGTATCTCTTCTCAGCAGTGTCTTCTCTGGGTGTGTTGAAGATGTTTAATGCCCGTCGTCTGCAGTCTCTAATGAAGTGACGAGGATAGTGAAGTTTGGAAAAACTTGTTCAATGAGGAGCATTCTTCTTCAAGGAACTCACTGCTGCAGATTCTGAGTGCGCGCAGGAAAAAGCTTATAATTACACCACGTTTAATTTTGGTGTCGTGGTGAGAGTAGAAGTGGAGAAGATCGTGTTGATTGGTAGGTTTTCGATAGACTTTAAAACGAAGTTCATGGTCAGCTTTGCAGAGAAGAACATCAAGGAAAGGAAGAGTGTTGTCGACTTCTTCTTCTAGTGTAAACTGGATTGATGGCTCAACCTGGTTGAGTTCGTGTTGGAGAGCTTGAACGTTGAAGCGTCTGGGAGTTATGATGAGAATGTCGTCAACATAACGAAGCCAGGTGACAGAAGAGGGAATAATAGTGGAAAATCGCTCGGCTTCCAAATGTTCCATATATAGGTTCGCAAGGACGGCACTAAGTGGCGATCCCATGGGTAGTCCAAAAGTTTGCTGAAAGAGTTGGTTTTCGAAAGAGAAACATGTAAAGCCCACACATAGTTCAACAAGGTCGATGAAATCGCTGGCTGGAAGAGGAAGATCAAGCGAGTCCACCTGACCCAGCATTCTCCACCTGACTGTACCCTATATATATCTCCATGTTGCTCATTTTCCATGTAGATCTGTCTGTGACTCGATAAAGCCCACTGCGTGGGCGAAACGTTGTCAATAAAGGATCACATTATACTGCTTATGTGTTTATTTTTCCACCTCTCATGATGTCGTCCAGACGGCTAACAATATTCTCCTATCCATGTACCTAACCTGGCTGTCCCCAACAACAACAATGTTTTTACCTTCCTTGGTGTCGTTCGTCGTGACGCTCCCAGAAGTCGACTCACATTCATCAGGTAGCACGGAGAATGGGTTCGATGTTTCCACAACATTCTCCGGGGTCTTCGTTGTTTCTACCTCTCCACCCGTCCTCTTGATCTTTAACTTTGTCCCATGCGTTCTGGCCACTGTCCAAGTTCCTTTCTTTGCTTGAGGATTCTCAACAGGAGGATTACTACGAATCCTCTTGTTTTCCTCAGTTAGTCGCTGTATCTCAAGCTTAGCTACCCTCAGTTCTTCCTTCAGCTGCTGGTAAAGTAACTCCAGAGAGGACATCTTCTTTAGATTCACATACATAGCATTAGAAATTTAATACCTAGTATTAGAAATCTTCGGGAGACATGATCCAAGTATACAAGTGGAAAATGGGTGTTAACAAAGGGGATATAAACAAGGTCTTGAGGATATCTCTCCAAAAGAGAACCCGCAATAATGGATTCAAATTAGATAAGTTTAGATTTAGAAAGGATATAGGAAAGTATTGGTTTGGAAATAGGGTAGTTGATGAGTGGTTATTGAAGCTAGGACCTTGGGTAGTTTCAAATTTAGGTTGGATAAATTCATGAGTGAGAGACGTTGAATTTGATTGGACTTGCACATGAGTAAATAGAATTATCAAAGCTTATTTCTTGGGTAGCATTGAAAATTAGGTTGAGCAAATGTTCTCTTAGTGGGATGGATTGATCGAGGTATACAAGTGGAAAATGGGTTAATATTAACAAAGGGGATATAAATAAGGTCTTGAGGATATCTCTCCAAGAGAGAACCCACATAATGGATTCAAATTAGATAAGTTTAGATTTAGAAAGGATATAGGAAAGTATTTGTTTGGAAATTGGGTAGTTGATGAGTGGAACAGTCTGCCTAGTAGGGTTTTTGAAGCTAGGACCTTTGGGTAGTTTCAAATTTAGTTTGTAAATCCTGCAGACCGAGGTGAGATCGACGTACCTGGATGAAACGAGAGGAACACGTAATGATAAGAGTGTTTAATAATTTGTTCATAGCTTCAGCTACTTCCAACACAACAGAGGGTTCAACCACAGTGAAGTGAGAATCTATGGGGAAGGCTTCACTGTGGGTAACAGCTATGGCTATGAAAGCTAAGCTAGCGCAGCCTGCCCCGGCAGATTGCTCAATAACATATCTCAAGTTCTCCAACTCTTTAGGCATGTCCATGCAGGAGAGCTAGCCTCACAGCCTACTTCAGGCATATATCTTAACTCTGCAAGAACCTTGAACCTTCACTTGTTCTGAAACAATCCAGACTGGTTAGCAGGAGCATAGACTGGAGATGGGATGCGACCCACCTTCTTGAGACTGTGGAGCCCTTGCACATTGCTATTACAGCCAAAGCTATGGCTGTGTTTGTGATTTTAATGGTTCGTGTATTGAAAATCATATGATCTATTAGTTTTGTGACATCAGAAATGTTATGAGAGTCAGACTGGAAGCAACAAGCCTTGTGTTCCAGGCTTGTTGCGTCTCTTCTCTTGGGAAGCTAGCTTCCAGTCTGACTCTCCTAACATTTCTGATGTCACAAAACTAATAGATCATTTGATTTTCAAAACACGAACCATTAAAATCACAAACACAGCCATAGCTAAGGCTGTAATAGCAATGTGCAAGGGCTCCACAGCCTCAGAAAGGTGGGTCGCATCCCGTCTCTGGTCTATGGTCCAGCTAACCAGTCTGGATTGGTTTTCAGAACAAGTGAAGGTTCTAGGTTCTTGCAGAGATTTTAAGATATATATCGCCTGAAGTTAGGCTGTGAAGGTTAGCTCTCCTTCATAGGTACATGCCTAAAGAGTTGGAGAACTTGAGATATGTTGTTGAGCAATCTGCCGGCTGCACTGCACTAGCTTAGCTTTCATAGCCATAGCTGTTACCCACAGTGATGCCTTCCCCATAGATTCTCACTTCACTGTTGTTGAACCCTCTGTTGTGTTCGAAGCTATGAACAAAGTTATTGAACACCCTTATCATGTTAAGTAAAAGGACACAAATACAACTATGTGACATTTATTTGACACGTTTGCTTCCCGGAGCTTTGTCAAGCCGTTACAAACAATACATGGACACAGAGGGTATAAATATATGCTCAGAGTGAGGTGTAATACTAGTAGTAATACTAGTAGAGATATAAGTTGAAGTAGTTATGTCTCTACTACTACCACCACCAGTATTACACCTCACTCTGAGCATATATATACCCTCTTCTGTGTCCATGTATTTTTGTAACATCTTGACAAAGATCCTGGAGAGCGATACGTTGCCACAATAAAATGTCACATTAGTTGCATTTGTGTCCTTTTACTTAACATATTGTCGGTAATTCTACCAATATTATTACACCCTTATCATTACGTGTTCAGCCCTCCTCTCGTTTCATCCAGGATTTACAATTCTCTAACAGGTAGACACGTAAATGCCATCAGGAACTATGGAACAGGAATGTCAAACTTGCCCAGTCCTCTTTTTTTTATGGGCTGAGAACGCAGCAACTATAACATCAGGTCTTGAAAATTGTAGAAGGAAGTTAGAAATGTTTCAGTTGCATAACGGCCAAATTTCCGTGCTTTGTGGTGCTCTGGTTGGAACCTTAAAGGCACTTAAGAACGTTCCATACATGGAGTACAGCAATAGACGAAAACTTGTGATCGATGATCTTGGAGTGCGAATTAGTGTACAATAATGATACCCAATAACGATAGATAAGTTTAGGTTTAGAAAGGATATCGGAAAGTATTGGTTTGGAAATAGGGTAGTTGATGAGTGGAACAGTCTGCCTAGTAGGGTTATTGAAGCTAGGACCTTGCATAGTTTCAAATTTAGGTTGGATAAATTCATGAGTGGGAGGGGTTGGATTTGAGTGGGAATTGCACATGAGTAAATAAAATTATCAAAGCTTATTTCTTGGGTAGCATTGAAAATTAGGTTGAACAAATATTCTGTTAGTGGGATGGAATGTGAAGACCCTGCCTAGAATGGGCCAACAGGCCTGCTGCAGTGTTCCTCCTTTCTTATGTTCTTATGTTACCATAACCCCAAATCCTTTTCGCATTCTGTACGGCTGAGTTCAACATTATTAAGCTGGTAGGTGCTAGGTTATGAACATTCCCGAGCTTTAGAACTTTGCATTTATTTACATTGAACTGCATCTGCCATTTTTCTGACCAGGAATTGAGTTTGTCTAAATCCAGAACTGAGCTGGGTAATCTAGGTGAGGCCTTATTAATGATGTATGTCTGTAATATAACCTCATGACTTCTGTTGCTAACACTTCTTGGATATAAATCCCAGTAATCTATTTGCCTTATTACGTACACTTAGGCATTGGGCTGTCTTGGTTTAAGGTTGCTGCTTACAATCACCCCCAAGTCCTTCTCGCAATCTGTATGGCTAAGTTCTACGTTATTTAACTTATAAGTGCTTGGGTTATGGACACCCTGAGCTTCAGAACCTTGCATTTATCTACATTGAACTGCATCTGCCACTTTTCTGACCACAAATTAAGTTTGTCTAAACTTCCTGAAGTTCTATGACATCTATGTTTGAATCAATTATCCTACTCATCTTCGTGTCGTCGGCGAATTTGCTCATATCACTAGTAATTCCCCGTCAAGGTCATTGATATTATTATAAATAACAACGGGCCTAAGACAGATCCCTGGGAACACCACTTGTTACAAGTCCCCATTCGGAATTAACCCATTTATGCACACTCTCTGCTTCCTATTGGTGAGCCATGACTCGATCCATGACAGCACTTTTTCCCCCAATGCCATGAGCTGCCACTTTCAACAGTCTCTGGTGCGGTACTCTATCAAAAACCTTACTAAAGTCTAAATAAACAATATCGAATTCTTTATCGTGATCAACAGCCTCAAAAGCTTTACTGAAGAAGGTTAATAAATTAGATAGGCAGGAACGGCCCCTTGTGAATCCATGAGTATCATTAATCAAATTATAGTTATCTAGATGGTTTCTAATAATATCAGCTATAGTTGACTCTAGTAATTTGCCTACAATTGAGGTCAAACTTACTGTGCGTAATTTGACAGTAGTGAGTTGTCCCTGCTTTAAAAATAGGAATTACATTAGCCATCTTCCACATATCAGACACTACACCAGTTTGAAGAGATAAATTAAAAATGTTAAGGATAATGGTTCACAGAGTTCCATTTTGCATTCCTTAAGAACCCTTGCAAAAGCTCACAGGACCCGGCGATTTATTTTGTTTCAGTCGGTCTAGTTGTTTCATAACCATTTCGCTAGTGACTGTGATATTACATAATTTATCTCTTCTGGGCCTCTGTAAAAATTAATTACTGGGATATTATTATGTCTTCCAGTGTGAAAACCGAGAGAAAATAATTATTAAAAATAGAGCACATATCATTCTCCTTGTCAGTAAGATGCTGAGAGTTATTTTAAGGGACCTATCTTATCAATAACTTTTTTTCTATAAACCTGGAAAAAACTTTTGAGTAGTTTTTGAATCCCTAGCAACTTTAATTTCATAGTCCCGTTTAGCTTTTCTTATCCCCTTTTAACGTCCTCTTAATGTCCAGTATACTGATTAATAAGATGACCTCACCTCTTTTTATGCGCCTATAAACCTTTCTTCTGCCCTAAAAGATACTTGAGCCTATTATTCATCCATTTTGGGTCATTTCTATTTGATCTATTTTCTTTATAGGGATAAATGTTCTTGGGCAGCCTGTATAGTGTTAAGAAAACTGTCATATTGATACCCTCTTCGTCACCCCAGTCCACATTTGATAAGTGTTCTCTAAGTCCATTATAATCTGCTAAGCGAAAATCTGCGACAGTTACTAATTATCCCTACTATCATACATCCATTCAATGCTAAAGGTAATTGACTTGTGGTCGCTTGAGCCGAGTTATTTCCCCATTGTAGGTTATTTCCTTTGTAGGTTCTGTCACAAACTGCTTCAAAAGCAATCCTGAATTACTTCTAAAAAGTCGTTAGATTCTAAATTCCCTGTCAAGAAATTCCAATCAATCTGACTAAAGTTAAGTCCCCTAGAATTACTAATTATCATGCCTTGTGGCCTTAACAATTTCCTCCCAAAGTAGTCTCCCTTGTTCCCTATCTAAGTTTGGAGGACGGTAAATCATGTCTAAAATCAATTTTCACACCCTCTGAAAATTCTATCAGACAGACTCTGTATGTGTTATTTCAGACTTTATACCCGTTTTTATGCAACAATTTCAATGATCACGGACATAGAGTGCAACCCCACCCCCTTCCCGATACTTCTTCTACTTGGAACAATTTAAAACCCTGAATGTGACATTCGACAGGCAAGTCCCGATTTTTCATATTAAACCAAGTCTCAGTTATTGCAAAAACATCAATATTACCGTACTTGCAACTAATCTCAACTCGTCCATCTTATTCCTAGCACTACGACTATTGGTGTAATATATATTTTAAGACCCTCGTTTCTCTTTTACCCTTCCTGTTCATTTCTGTTTTTCCACTATACTATTACTATCCTTGTCATCTAGTGTCATAGCTTTCCACTATCCACCTTATTCTGCCATTACTTGTTCTCCTAGAACTTATAATATTACTACACTGACTTACTGTTTTCCCCCAAAACCCATACCACTAACTATTTCTAGTTTAAAGCCCTAAGAGCCCTCCACTGCAGTGCCAGTGCCCCCACCCCAGACCTGGATAAGTGAACCCCATCCCTGGCATACATGCCATTTCTGCCATAGAAGAGGTCCCAGTGTCAATGAATGTTAAAGCATTTTCCTACAGTATTTGTCCAGCCAGCAAGTTACACCAATTGTCCCTGACAGCCATTCATTTCCAACTCCTCTCCTTGGCAAAATACCACATATGACAGGGTTCCCACCATTCTTCCTAATTATGTCTATTGCTTACCTAAACCTGCTAGTCAGGTCCTCACTCCACGTCTGCCAACATCGTTGCCTCCAGCACTGAGACAGATAAAAGGATTGCTCCCATTACCTCTCATGATGGAAATAATGGTATAAAATACC
>WNWK01012968.1:0-57324 GCA_009830355.1 Cherax destructor
ATATATATATATATATATATATATATATATATATATATATATATATATATATATATATAACTTCCAACTGTGTTCCCTTGTTGTTGTGTCCCATCTGTAGAACATTCTGTCTCTGTCCACCTTGTTATGTGTGTGTGCGTGTGTGTGTGTGCGTTTGTTTGTGTATGTGTGTGTATGTGTGTGTGTGTGTGTATATGTGTATGTGTGTGTGTGTCGTGCCGAATAGGTAAAACTTGCAATTTTGGCTTAAATATCAGGGTGGCCCAAAAATAAATACAAAAGTTCCTCTTTTTAACTTTAGTAATGTATACAGGATTTTGTAGTTACTTAATCAAAATAATATTTTAAAACTATGCTGCTGTTCCAATTTTTCTGTAGCTGTTTTTTTTATAGCGACAAAAGGTCGGTATGATATGTCAGTTTTATTACAACATTTATTGAAAACTTTAAAAACATGTATCATTCTGTGAAGGGAAATTAAAAAGTTCCACCCATTTGGAGATTAGAAAACGGAATAATCTGGAGAGAACGAGGTAAAGGAAGACGACATACGCAGCTTTGAGACTGGAAACAACTACACCCACGAGGTGCAATTGTTTCCAGTCTCAAAGCTGTATGTTTCCACGAGGATTTAATTTATTGAAAACTGAACCATTCATCTACACTCCCGTCAGACACAGCAACATCTTGGGATCTTAATACAGGAAATTCTTCACTTGACTTCCATATTTGGATGTGTCAAATATGACACCACCTACGACTGCTGCACCTCTCCTGCCTACGTTATATAAGCCACTTCTTCGCACATATGCTGTATTCCTTTCAAGATTGATGGACTGATTACATCGACTCAAGGCTGAGGACTGATTACCTCAAACTCATCCTCTCCTTAAACCTTCCTGCTTTTATTTGACTGATGAAGCCACTGTGGGGAAACGTTTCTTCAATAAAGATTCCAATCTGTTGCATAAGTGTCTCAATTCTTATAAATCTTAGATGAAAGTGCAAACGTAAATTCCTCTTAAGCCAAAATAACGATTCATGACAGACGGAAACTTTGCTCAAGATTCGTTTCCAATTCGTTATAGTGAACGGATGAGACAATAAAATTTCGTTGAAAAAATGGATTTCACTAACACAGGCGACCAGAATAACGATCATGATGAAGTAGAATGTTTGTGTGTAGGTCTGGGAAAGCTCCGCAGGACTTCAGGTCAGCCAACAGGTCACCAGGTAATACACTACCGTGCAGACAACCAAAAACTTTCTGGCTTCCTGGTCTTGCAGGATATTGGGTAAAGCCTCGTTCTCCACGTTTTCAAATTTCCTGGCAAACTCCTAGTGCTTACTGATCGAATTATTCACTCGCTGTTTGTAGGATAGATTACTGTTTTTTTGTTTGTTTCTCGGAGGTAAATTTATTCACAGGCTATTTGTTGTGCATAAAATTAAGTTTTTCTTTCTCAGAAGCAAATTATGTTTTTTCTATCTGTGATATTAATTAGGTATCCTCGAGGGAGGACGCAATTGACAGAATATTTTTTTGTTTGTTTTTCGTTTTCCTTAGATCTATTTTCTTTAATTGTCGCTCATAAATAGAGATGTCTTATCTGAACGACTTCGCATTGTCCTCTTCGGTGTGTAGTAGATAGATCAGTTTCTTGAAACACTTGGAATGTTAACACACTGGCCTGTGAGATTTAGGAACTCTTGCCATGGGTTTAAACCTCACTCTTTCAGTGATTACCGAAAACTCTAATAAAAAAATACAGTGGTACCCCGGATTTCGTCAATAATTCGTTCCAGAAGGCTGTTCGAGTGCCGTTACCGAAGGAATTAGTTCCCATGAGGACGAATGTAAATTAGACCCCCAAAAATACACTTATAAAAGCACTTGCAAAAATACACTTACATAATTATTCGAGTTGGGAGCTGTGCGAAATCCGGGGTACCACTATATATAAAGAAGCTTGAATTTTTTGAAAAATTCCTCATCTGATCGGTGAAATTTTCACCGTTGTTTTCTGAACACAAAGCTCCAGCTCTCACTGGTTGCACAGCTCCAAATATGCCAGTTTTATTAAACAAGTAGTAATAATTATTTACATTCATTATTAAAAGATCGCTTCTTCTGATCAACTTCAACATACAGTAGACCCCCGAGTAACGAGCATAATTCGTTCCAGAAGGCTGCTCAAGTGCCATTACCGAACGAATTTTCTCCCTTAAGGAATAATGTCAAGTAGGTTAGTCCATTTCAGACCCCAAAAATACACTTACAAAATCACTTACAATATTATACTTACATAGTTGTACGATTTCCGAGGTGCTCGTAACTCGGGGGTCCACTGTATTTATGAAGACACTTTCCATAAGAAAAGTGACCCCCATAAGTGCAGTCAGAGTAAGTGAAAAGTTGAAGTTGAACTGAAAATGAGAAATGGGATTGTGTTACCGACAAGATGTGGAAAAGGCCACTTACGTACACTTCAGGACGTTTATTAGAGGAAACGTTTCGCCACGAAATGTTTTCTCTAATAAATGTCCTAAACTGTTTTAAGTGTCTTTTGCATATGCTGAAATTGTTAAAAAACAAAAACAAAAAAAACAAAAAAGGAATAATATTAGATCAATTTCTGGATAATGCCTCTTCTGATTGTTTTGAAACTATCAACGCTAGTTTTCACTTCTAGCAGTGTAAATTTATTTTTGCCATTTTTTATTAAATTGTTTATCTTGTAATAACTAGATAATGCCTCTTTTGGTAGACTTCAAACCCTAGACACAAGTGTATCATAATTTTGAAATACAGTGGACCCCGGTGTTCGTCCTGCTCCAAACTCGCTCTTTTATGTAAGTGTTTTTTTAATTGCTTTTGTAAGTGTATTTTGGGGGTCTAAAAGGACTAGTCAACTTTACATTATTCCTTATGGGAATAAATTCGTTTGGTAATGGCACTTGAACAACATTCTGGAACGAAAAATAACGAAAACCGGGGTCCACTGTATTTTGAAAAGGATTATGGATTGTATGGGTTCCATTTTTTCAATTTTTAAGCAAATTTATCAAATTTTATTTCCTAAAATGAATAAAAACTGCAGAGTATATCATGCAAAAATATGAAAAGGAAAAGAAAACAGAAAAAATATATTAAAATTAGCGTTTTTATGGCGGTTTTTTTCTTTTATTTTAAGGAGGATAGACTTTTCTGCTTTATAGCGTTTTTTAATTTTAAGGAGGATAGACTTTTCTATTTTATATCTTCTTTTTATTTTAAGATGGATAGACTTTTTTGTTATAGCTTTTTTAATTTTAAGGAAGATAGACTCTCCATTCTATTTTTTTTAAGAAGGACAGACTTTTCTATTTTATATCATTTTTAATTTTATGGAATACAGATTTTTTCTATTTTCAGAATATTCTCAGCAAAATTTTTATTGATTCTCCGGGAGGCAGTGACGGGCCTCCAACTAGCAGTGACGGGCCATCATCTAGCAGTGACGGGCCACCATCTAGCAGTGACGGGCCACTATCTAGTAAGGATCCGAGTCAGGATTTCGTTCCTGGCTGATATATTATAATAATCATCTCTTTGCGATTCTGTGTTATTTGTGTATTGTTAATGGAGTGAGTAGGCGCCATTTTATAATAATATGTTAATAATATCTTAATTTCTATAAGTACATGTACAAGGTATACAGACCATGGCTGACATCAGTGACATACTACTCCCGTGAGCCCTGTTAGGGCGCGGAAGGTGCCAGAGCCAGAGGTTGCTACCACCTGCACCTCACAAGACTGTCATTCCCACGAGCACTCCTGGGGCGGGGAAGATGGCAGACCAGAGGTCTAGCTTCTCCCTACGAGCTTCGTGAGGGCGAGGAATGGGGCTAGGCCTGGAGACAGTTTGTCCCGAAGATGAGGAGGTCCTTGTACCTCCTCCCATGGAAGACATAGGTCTCAAGACACTCCCAAGAGAGGGAGCTAAGGCCGGGTCACCATCTGGAAAGACCTGGGCCGGGAGAGTACCGGCGAATCAAGAAAAACAACAACAACCCACACCAGTCCACTAACACTCAGGTCCCCATTATTACTGATGGGTGAACATAGACAACCAGTGTAAGGAAACACGTCCAATGTTTCTACGCTCGCCGGGAATCGAACCCGGACACTCACCGTGGGAAGCGAGAGCTTTTGCTAGCCTGGTATAGTTTTTTTTTATATATCATTATTTTGACTTGATCTTCCGCTCCCTCGGATCGAATCTATTTGTCTCACATTCCACAGGTGCTATGTGACCCCTACTCGTTGGCTTCATGCAGCCTATTTTGATGAATTTTGTGCAGTAACTGAAAAAATGCCTCTTCCGGTAGGCTTTAAACTTTCAGTGCTTAGTTTTCCTCAAAGAAAACTTCGCCTTGTTTTTATATTATGCAAGTTTGAATGTGCTAATTTAACTAATCAACTTGGTTTGTTGCTAAATACCTGGTAAACCTCTGATCCTATCAGAAACACGTCACAGTGTAAGACTTTGCTAGGTTATCCTAGGTTGAATCTATATGTGATGTAATGGTCTAGAGAAACGACAAGTTGAAGAATGAGACACTTATGCAGCATTTGGGAATTTTTAGTGAGAAGAACGGTGAAAGATGTGGAGGAGAATGAGGTAATCAGTCCCTCAGCCTGGATGTGCTATATTCAAACATATTTTCCTATTTTCCCTTCAAAAATAAACTTTTTTCTTTTCACAGGCGCTTCAACACCCCCCCCTACCCTTCCCCAGTCGTCTGTTCTGTGCCTCACCTCGTCTGTTCTGTGCCTCACCTCGTCTGTTCTGTGCCTCACCTCGTCTTTCACAGAACCATTTGCCAATATGTCCTCTCGCAGATACTCTCACTTTCTCAGTACTCCCTCCCTTCAGTCTGGTATCCTCTATTTCATTGTCTTGTTTATTTTCATTACACCACCTTACTCTATTCGACGTTCACATTAATTCCCTCTCTTACTCGCCCTTCCAAACTCCTTCACCAGCTATTTCAACTTCCGTTTAATATCCCTCGAGAGACCTGTCAACAACAGTGCAACTTTGACATCTCAAACTTTGTGTTAAACTCTATATTTTTAAAATTTTTACCCTGACAAATTCGTAAAGGATTACACATAAAATGTTACAGAAAATATCCTATTTTAAAACAATCGTTAATCCTCAAATTAATAATAATAATGCAATTTTCATCTAGAAATATTTAATATGCTGAAATAAGCAGAAGGCTCAAAGAGACTTATGGTTTTTTATGGCAGTAATATGAGCGGTAGATGGATCTATAACTTCCTGACAAATAGAACACAAAGAGTAATAGTAAACTGAGTAAAGTCCGAGGCAGCTACAGTGGAAAGCTCTGTTCCACAAGGCACAGTACTCGCTCCCATTCTATTTCTCATCCTCATATCTGACATATACAGATATATAAGCCATAGCTCCGTGTCTTCCTTTGCGGGTGACACCCGGAATGCCATGGCAGTGACCTCCATCGAAGACACCGCAAGACTCCCAGAGGACATCAACCAAATCTTCAAATAGGTCACTCAAAACAATATGAAGTTCAATGAGGAGAAATTTCAACTACTCACATATGGAAAACTTGAGGAAATTAAAAATATGTCAGGGTATACGACAAACTCTAACCATTGAATAGAGCGAAAAAGTGATGTGAAGGACCTGGGAGTGTTAATGTCAGAGGATCTCGCCTTCAAAGATCACAACAATGTATCTACCTCATCTGCTAGGAAAATGTTAGGATGGATAATGAGAACCTTCAAAACTAGGGACGCCAAGCCCATTATGATTCTCTTCAAATCGCTTGTTCTCTCTAGGCTGGAATACTGCTGTACTCTAACGTCCCCCTTCAAGGCTGGAGACATTGCTGACCTGGAGAGTTTACAAAGAACTTTCACGGCACACATAAGTACGATAAGGCACCTAAATTACTGGGAACGGTTGAAGGTCCTTGATCTGTATTCCCTGGAACGCTGGCGAGAGAGATACATGATAATATACACTTGGAAAATCCTAGAAGGATTAATACCAAACTTGCACACAACAATCATTCCCTATGAAAGCAAAAGACTCAGCAGGAGATGCAACATTTCCCCAATGAAAAGCATGGGCGCCACGAGTACATTGAGAGACAACACAATAAGACCCCTGGATGTTTTCAAGAAGGCACTAGACAGGCACCTAAAGTCAGTACCTGACCAACCGGGCTTTGGCTCGTACGTCAGTTTGCGTGCGGCCAGCAGTAACAGCCTGGTTGATCAGACCCTGATCCACCATGAGGCCTGGTCTCAGACCGAGCCATGGGGGCTTTGACCCCCCCCCCTCACCAGGTAAACTTCAGATATGTATAACATAAAATTAGTAATTCCGCAAATTACATATTATTATGAAAAGATCAATTATTAAAAATACGTTCGGTGTTAAAAAGGCAACATAGTGCTTAAATAACGACACATATTACATTAATGTTCGGAATTATAGCAACTGTGGGAAGTATTCCCCAAACCGGTGAGAAACTGGTCATATGTACGAGAATCATTATAAACCTTAAATTGAGTCGTTACGCAGCACCAGACTTACAAGGACTTAGTGAGACTGCCACTTGAGAAAGAACAGCTCAAAACAGCTGTTTTTGACTAATGGTATAGAGATGCCAAATGTATTTCTTTAATTAATATCAGTTGGATTAGAAAGACAGAATAGTTTAATAATTAAAATGCCATTTGATTAAATTAATTTTTCTCGTGAACTTACTGAAATAAAGTGGAACCCCGGTTTTCGTACTGCTCCAAACAGTAAGTCCTTTTGTAAGTGTATTTTTGGGGGTCTAAAAGGACTAATCTATTTTACATTATTCCTTATGGGAACAAATTCGTTTGGTAACGGCACTTGAACAGCATTCTGGAACGAATTAATTACGAAAACCGGGGGTCCACTGTAAATAGTATACACTTGTGCCGAACCGCTAACTTCATAATTTTTATAAACAGCGGGTTCGTTGAGTAGGCATTTCTGAAGGGGCACCTTGTAGTGGCTGCCTAACTTACGTTTTTTCCCTCAATTCTAATCTTCCTCAAAAATTCCGTTTTCATTTTATTCAATGCATGAAAACGCCTCATTTGATGGGTAACTAAGACAAGGTTCATGCGACTATGCAGGCGCCCTAGCAACAAATTTTATATAACCCATTCAAGGTTTCCTGAAATAGGTTTTTTGACTATCAAAAGACCATTCTGCTTGGCTTCAAACATTCAAAAAAAAGGTGTATCAGAATTTGTATGTGAGTATGTGTGTGTGTGTGTGTGTGTGTGTGTGTGTGTGTGTGTGTGTGGTGTGTGTGTACTCACCTATTTGTGGTTGCAGGGGTCGAGTAATAGCTCCTGGCCCCGCCTCTTCACTGATTGCTACTAAGTCCTCTCTCTCCCTGCTCCATGAGCTTTATCAAACCTCGTCTTAAAACTATGTATGGTTCCTGCCTCCACTACGTCGCTTTCTAGGCTATTCCACTTCCTGACAACTCTATGACTGAAAAAATAATTCCTAACATCCCTTTGACTCATAGGAGTCTTCAACTTCCAATTGTGACCCCTTGTTTCTGTGTCCCCTCTCTGGAACATCTTGTCTCTGTCCACCGTATCTATTCCTCGCAGTATTTTATATGTCGTTATCATGTCTCCCCTAACCCTCCTGTCCTCTAGTGTCGTCAGGCCGATTTCCCTTAACCTTTCTTCGTAGGACAATCCCCTTAGCTCTGGGACTAGCCTTGTTGCAAACCTTTGCCCTTTCTCTAGTTTCTTGACGTGCTTGACCAGGTGTGGGTTCCAAACTGGTGCTGCATACTCCAGTATGGGCCTGACGTATATGGTGTACAGAGTCTTGAACGATTCCTTAGTGAGGTATTGGAACGCTATTCTTAGGTTTGCCAGCCGCCCGTATGCTGCAGCAGTTATCTGATTGATGTTTGCCTCAGGAGATGTGCTCGGTATTATACTCACCCCGAGATCTTTTTCTTTGAGTGAGGTTTGCAGTCTTTGGCCACCTAGACTATACTCTGTCTGCTGTCTTCTTTGCCCTTCCCCGATCTTCATGACTTTACATTTGGCGGGGTTAAATTCAAGGAGCCAGTTACTGGACCAGGCTTGTAGCCTGTCCAGGTCTCTTTGTAGTCCTGCCTGATCCTCGACTGATTTAATTCTTCTCATTAACTTCACATCATCTGCAAACAGGGACACTTCTGAGTCTATCCCTTCCGTTATGTCATTCACATATACCAAAAACAGTACAGGTCCTAGGACTGACCCTTGTGGAACCCCACTCGTCACAGGTGCCCACTCTGACACCTCGTCACGTACCATGACTCGTTGTTGCCTCCCTGTCAGATATTCTCTGATCTATTGCAGTGCCTTTCCTGTTACGTGTGCCTGATCCTCTAGCTTTTGCATTAACCTCTTGTGAGGAACTGTGTCGAACGCCTACTTGCAGTCCAAGAAAATGCAGTCTATCCACCCTTCTCGCTCGTGTCTTACTTCTGTTACCTTGTCATAAAACTCCAGTAGGTTTGTGACACAGGATTTTCCTTCCCTGAAACCGTGTGTGTGTTTGTGTGTGTGTGTGTGTGTGTGTGTGTGTGTGTGTGTACTCACCTATTTGTACTCATCTATTTTTGGTTGCAGGAGTCGATTCATAGCTCCTAGCCCAATGTGTGTGTGTGCTTGTACTCACCTAGTTGTGGTTGCAGGGGTTGAGTCATAGCTCCTGGACCCGCCTCTTCACTGGCCGCTACTGGGTCACGCTCCCTGCTCCATGAGCTTTATCATACCTCTCCTTAAAGCTATGTATGGAACCTGCCTCTACTACATCGCTTCCCAAGCTATTCCACTTCCCGACCACTCTATGACTGAAGAAATACTTCCTAACATCCCTGTGATTCATTTGAGTTTTCAACTTCCAACTGTGTCCCCTTGTTGCTGTGTCCCATCTCTGGAACATTCTGTGTGTACTCACCTAATTGTACTCACCTAATTGTGGTTGCAGGGGTCGAGACTCAGCTCCTGGCCCCGCCTCTTCGCTGTCTGCTACTGGGTCTCTGCTCTCCCTGCTCCATGAGCTTTATCATACCTTGTCTTAAAACTATGTATGGTTCCTGCCTCCACTATATCTTTCTCTAGTCCATTCCACTTCCTGACTACTCTGTGGCTGAAGAAATGTTTCCTGACATCCCTTTGACTCATCTGAGTCTTCAGCTTCCAGTTGTGTCCCCTTGTTTCTGTGTTCCCTCTCTGAAACAACCTGTCACTATCTACCTTGTCAATTCCCCGCAGTATTTTGTATGTCGTTATCATGTCTCCTCTGACCCTTCTTTCCTCCAGTGTTGTTAGTCCTATTTCCCTCAACCTTTCTTCATAAGACAGACCCCTGAGTTGTGGAACTAACCTTGTCGCAAACCTTTGCACTTTCTCTAGTTTCTTGACGTGCTTGACCAGGTGTGGGTTCCAGACTGGTGCTGCATACTCTAGTATGGGCCTGACGTATACGGTATACAGTGTCTTGAACGATTCCTTGTTAAGGTAACGGAACGCTAATCTTAGGTTTGCCAGTCGCCCATATGCTGCCGCGGTTATCTGGTTTATGTGTGCTTCCGGAGACGTGCTTGGTGTTATACTCACCCCAAGGTCTTTCTCCTTTGATGAGGTTTGTAGCCTTTGTCCACCTAGCCTGTACTCTGTCAGCGGTCTTCTTTGCCCTTCTCCGATCTTCATGACTTTGCATTTGGTGGGGTTAAATTCGAGAAGCCAGTTGCTAGACCAGATGTCAAGCTTGTCCAGGTCACTTTGAAGTCCTGCTTGGTCTTCATCCGATGTGATTCTCCTCATTAATTTCACATCATCTGCGAAAAGAGACACTTCTGAGTCTATCCCATCCGTCATGTCATTCACATATAGCAAGAATAGCACTGGTCCTAGGACTGACCCTGCGGTACACCACTCGTCACAGGCGCCCACTGTGATACCTCATCACGCACCATGACCCGTTGTTGCCTCCCTGTGAGGTATTCCCTGATCCATTCCAGTGCCCTTCCTGTTATACACGCTTGGTCTTCCATCTTTTTTACTAATCTCATGTGAGGAACTGTGTCAAAGGCCTTCCTGCAGTCCAAGAAAATGCAGTCAACCCACCCTTCTCTCTCTTGCCTTACCTCTGTTACTTTATCATAGAACTCCAGGAGGTTTGTTACACAGGATTTGCCTTCCCTGAAACCGTGCTGTCTGGCGTTGATTAACCTGTTCTGCTCCAGATGCTCCACCATTCTTTTTCTGATGATTTTCTCCAAGACTTTGCACACTATACACGTAAGTGACACCGGTCTGTAGTTTAGTGCCTCTTTTCTGTCTCCTTTTTTAAAGATGGGGACTACGTTGGCCTTTTTCCATATCTCAGGTAGCTGCCCAGTTTCAAGGGATGTGTTGAAAATTTTGGTAAGTGGCACACTCAGAACCTCAGCTCCTTCCCGAAGGACCCATGGTGAGATATTGTCCGGACCCATTGCCTTTGAGGTATCAAGGTCACTGAGTAACTGCTTCACCTCCCCTCAGATGTGTGTATTCCCTCCAGCACTCGATACATCCCTTGTTGGTGATGCACCCTGTCCTGTCTACCCAACTGCCTCCCTTCCTCCACTGTGAATACTTCCCTAAACCTCGAGTTGAGCTCCTCACATACCTCTTGATCATTACTTGTGAGTTCCCCATCTTCCCTCCTCAGCCTTATCACCTGATCCTTTACTGTTGTCTTCCTTCTGATGTGGCTGTACATCAGTTTCGGGTCAGACTTGACTTTCGATGCTATGTCGTTTTCGTACTGTTTCTGGGCCTCCCTCCGTACCTGTGCATACTCGTTTCTAGCTCTTCGACTAATCTCCTTGTTTGCTTGGGTTCTTTGCCTTCTGTATCTTTTCCATTCTCTGGCACTCTGAGTCTTTGCCTCCCTACATCTTTGGGTAAACCAGGGGCTCTTTCTTGTCTTCCCATTTATTCTTTTTCCTTTGGGTATAAACCGTTCCTCCGCCTCCTTGCACTTTGTCGCTACGTATTCCATCATTTCATTTACTGACTGTCCTTCCATTTCCTTTCCCACAGAATCTCCTGCAGGAAATTCCTCATACCTGTGTAGTCCCCTCTTTTATAGTCTGGTATGTCTCTTTCAGCACCATTTTCCCTCTCCACCTGTAGCTCTACTATGTACTCAAAGCTCAGCACCATATGGTCACTGGCTCCCAGGGGCTCTCGTGTGTTATGTCCTCGATATCTGAGCTATTCAGGGTGAATACAAGGTCCAGCCTTGCTGGTTCGTCCTCTCCTCTATCTCTGGTCGTGTCCCTGACGTGTTGGTGCATCAGGATTTCCAGTACCACGTCCATCATCTTGGCTCTCCAAGTTTCTGGACCCCACGTGGTTCTTGGTTCTCCCAGTCGATCTCTTTGTGGTTGAAATCGCCCATGACCAGTAACTTCGCTCTGCTCATGTGCGCTTTTCTTGCCACCTCCGCCAAGGTTTCCACCATTGCTCTGTTGTTCTCGTCATATTCCTCTCCTGGCCTCCTGCAGTTTTGTGGTGGGTTGTACATCACTGCAATGACTATCTTGTGCTCCCAGACTGGATGGTACCTACTATAAAGTCCCTTTCTCTACACACCTCCATTCCTGCCATTTCCTCAAATCTCCAATGATTCCTTACGAGCAGTGCGACCCTCCTCCCCCTGCTCCTTCTATCTTTCCTCAGGATCTGATATCCTTGTGGGAAGATTGCATCTGATATTGCCTCATTTAGTTTAGTTTCTGTGACTGCTATGATGTCTGGGGACATTTCTCCTATTCTTTCATTCCACTCTTCATACTTATTCGTGATTCCATCTGCATTTGTGTACCAAACCTTCAGCCTCGTTTCCAATACTGTGGCCCTAGGGGATCTTGGCTGGGTGGGGGTGTTTGCAGGGTTCCCATGGAGGGTTGTTGCATGGGTGGGGGGTTCTATGGTTGGGGTGTGGTCTGATTGGGTGGGGTTTGTGATGGGGTGGGGTAGTGGTGATGATGGGTTTAGGGTTGCTGGGGTGGGGACAGGGGACATGATGTGTGTGTGCGATGTTAAACTATATGGTTGCCGTTGGGTTGCTGTGGTTTGAGGCCCTCCGTGAGTGCTTCCGGTGGGTGTGGTTGTCCTTCTGCTTGGGCCTGGTGCCCCCTGTACCTCGCTGTCTCTATCTCTCTCTCCTCCCTTCGCTTTCTTATCCTCTCCTTTTGGGCCTCCCTTTCTTCCTGTGTTCTGTCCCGATCTAGGTATACATCGTGGTACTCCTGGCTCGCCCTCAGCCGTGCTTTCTCTTGTAGGATCATGGTACGGGCTGATTCTGCATTGAAGATTACTTTGAGGGGTCGATTTCTTCCCCTTGTGTACCACCCGATTCTCCGAAAATTTGTCACCTGGGACGTGTGTGTGTGTGTGTGTGTGTGTGTGTGTGTGTGTGTGTGTGTGTGTGTGTGTGTGTGTACTCACCTATTTGTACTCATATATTTTTGGTTGCAGGAGTCGAATCACAGCTCCTGTCCCCGCCTTTTCGCTGGTCACTAATTTGTTCCACTGTTTACCTGTTCCATGAGCTTTATCGTACATCTTCTTAAAATAATGTAAGGATCCTGCCTGCACTATATCACTCTAGATTGCTCCACTTCCCTGTGACTCATTACCGTCTTCATCTTCCAGTTGTGACCCTTGTTGCTGGGTCCCATCTCTGAAACATTCTGCTCCTTTCTTCTTGTCAATTTCTCTTAGCATTTTATATGTCGTTATCATGTCAGCCCTATCCCTCCTGTCATCCAGTGTCGTCAGGTTGATTTTATTTAACCTCTCCTCGTAGGACATACCTCTTAGCTCCGGGATTAGTCTTGTTAAAAACCTTTGCACTTTCTCTAATTTCTTGACCTGCTGGATCAGATGTGGGTTCCATTATGGTGGTACATACTCAAATGAATGACTCCTTACTGAGGTGTCGAAACCCCAGGTTCCTATATGCTGCAACAGTTATTTGGTTGATGTGCGCCTCAGGAGATGTGCTAGGTATGAAACTCACCCCAAAATCCTTTTTTTTTTTTGAGTGAAATTTGCAGGCTTTGATCGCTTAGGCTGTACTCTGCGCTCTTCTTTGACTTTCGCCGATCATCATGACTGTATTTGGTTGGTTTAAACTCCAGGAGCCATTTGTAGCACCAGGTTTGCAGCCTGTCCATATCATTTTGTAGTCCTATCTAGCCCTCATCTGCTTAAATTATCTGCATTGCTTTCACATTGTCTGCATATTGGGACACCTCTGAATCTATCCCTTCCGTCATGTCATTCACATATACGAGAAACAGCATCGGTCCCAGGACTGACCCTTGTGGAACCCTACTCCTCACATGAGCCCACGTCACGTACAATCTCTCCTTGTTTCTTTCCTTTCGGGTATTCCCAGATTTATTGCAGTGAATTCTCCTCTAGCTGTTGCACTAATCTCTTGTGTGGAATAGTGCCGTAAACATTCTTACAATCCAAAAATATGCAATTTGTCCATCCTCCCTCTCTCTCCTGTCATACTCCTGTTACCTTGTCGTAAAACTCAAGTAGGTTTGTGACACAGGATTTCCCTTACCTGAAACCGTGCTGGTTCTCGTGTATAAGCTCATTTCTTTCTTGGTGCTGCAGAGCTCTTCTCCTGATAAGCTTTCCTATGACTTTCCAAACTGTACATGTCAGAGACACTGGTCTGTAGTTTAATGCTGCCTCGCTGTCTCCTTTCCTAAAAATTGGGATTACATTTGCTGTCTTCCTGACCTCAGGTACTTGCCCTATTACGATAAATGAATTGAAGATTGATGTTAGTGGTACACACAGTGTCTCTGCTCCCTCTCTCAGGATCCACAGAGAGATGTCCGGCCCCACTGCCCTTCTTCCTTCCTCAGTCTGATTACGTGATTCTTAACTGTTGTTTTCCTCCTGATGTGGCTGTATAACAGCTTTGGGTCAGATTTAGCTTTCGATTATATGTCATTCTCAAATTGCCGTTGAGTCTCTCTCCTTTTCCATGCATATTTATTTCTGGCTCTTCTGCCCATCTCCTTATTTTTTTAGGTCCTTTGTCGTATATGTATTTTTCTATATTCTTGGGCACTTAGCCAAAGCTAAGTGCCCAAGAATACAGAAAGAGCTCTTGGTTCACCTTAGGGTAAAAGAAGGGCTCTTTTTGGACTTTCCATTAATTTTGCTGCCCTTCGGTACGAACATTTACTCAGCCTCCCTGCACTTTGTGGCCACATGTTCCATCATTTCATTTACTGCTTTTTTTCTCAAATTCTCTTCCCCACTACCTCATGCATGACTTGCCTCATGCCGGTGTAGGCCCCTTTTTTGAAGTTTGGCTTCTGCCATCCTGCTCGTGCTGCTTCACTCTCCACTGTTACCCCTACAAAGCATTTAAAGCTCAGGACCACGTGATCACTAGTGCTGAGAGGCCTTTCATATGTGATATCCCCAAGTCAGAGCTACTCAAGGTGAATGCCTTGCTGAATCCTCCTCCTCCTCTCTCTCTCTCTCTCTCTCTCTCTCTCTCTTGTAGTGTACCAGACATGTTGGTGCATGAGGTTTTCGGTACTGCCTCCAGTATTTTAGTTTCCACGTTTCTGGGCCTTATGTGGCTCCAGGCTTTCCTAGTCAACCTCCTTGCGATTTAAATCTCGCACAACTATTAACTTTACCTTGTCCATGTGAGCCCTTCTGGCCACCTCATCTAGTGTGTGTCAACCATTGTTCTGTTGCTCTTATATTCTTGTCTTGGCCTGTTATTATTCTGTGGCAGGTTGTACATCCCTGCAATCACCACCTTGGGGTCCCCAGTCTTACGTGTTCCTACTATGTAGTTCCTTTCTTCCCTTCTCTCCATTCCTCTCTACTTCTCAAATTTCCACTGGTTTGTGATTAATTGTGTAACTCCTCCTTCCCTTCTTTTCCCTCTATCTTTACTCATGATTTGATATCCAGTTGAAAAGATCACATCTGTTATCTTCCCCACGAACTTTGTTTCTGTGATTGCTATGATGTCTGGGGATGTCTCCATTATTCATTCAAACCACTTATCGTACTTATTTGTTATTCTGTCTGTGTTGGTGTACTACACCTTCAGCTTCTGTTCTAATACTGTATTCCTGAGGGTTTATGTGGGCTGAGGGTGGTTTCAATCACAAGGAAATTGATTGGGGGAAACCTGGAACCACATGGGGGACCAGAATCGTGGAGGGCTAAGATGATGTAGGTTGTACTGGAAAACTCCATACATCAACATATTAAGGCCTCTACCAGAGAGAGAGAGAGGAGAGAATGAACCAACAACGTTGCACCTCACATTCACCTTGATTAGTTCAGACGTTGAGGACATCACATGTGAAAGACCCCATAGAGCTAGTGATCACGTGGTCCTGAACTTCGAATACATGGTAGAGTTACATGTGGAGAGTGAAGAACCACTAGTAGGACAGAGACGCCGAACTAGATGAGGGAACCACACAGAAATGATAAATTTCCTGAGTGAGGTACAGTGGAAAAGAGAGCTGATGAGAAAATCAGTAACTGAAATAATTTAATACGTGACCACAAAATGTAAGGAGGCAGAGAAGAGGTTCGTACCCAAGGGCAACAGGAAGACAAGGAGTCCTTGGTTCACTGAGAGGTGTGGAGAGGTCAAACATATGTACAATAGAGATTGCAAAATGTATAGAAGATTAAACACCCACGGAAATAACATTAGTAGAAGAGCTAGAAACGAATAAGCACAAATATGGAGGGAGGCCCAGCGGCAATACGAGAATGACAGCATCGAAAGCCAAATCTGACTCAAAGGTGTTGTACAGCCATATCAAGAGGAAAACAACAATAAAGGACCAGATAATCAGGCTGAGGATGGAAGGTGGGGGAGATAACAAGAAACGACCAAGAAGTATGTGAAGAGGTCAACGCGAGATTTAAGGAAGTAGTTTCAGTGGAGACAGAAAGGATTCCAGCAAATCGGAATGGTAGGGCACGCCAACAAGTGCTGGACACAGTACACACAACCGAAGAGGAGGTGAAGAGGCTGTTAAGTGAACTAGATACCTCTAAGGCTGTGGGACCGGTCAACATCTCTCCATGGGTACTGAGAGAGGGAGCATTGGCACTCCGTGTACCACTGCAATATACATATCGAAACATCAAATATAGTCCGTTTTGCAACAAAGATACTTAGCTGTTGCACATGTGTCTTACTTATCAACATGTCGGTATTGTATACAATTTAATATTCACCACTGACCTAATATAACATCCCTGACCTGACTTTGCACTTGGACCTGACGTTACCCCACAGTCCTACCCTTCACCTGGACCTGACTTTACAACAGAAACTGACCCTTTCCTAACAGGCATGACTTTCCTGACGCTAACCGATTCTCTTCCCCTCCTTTCTTTTGTCATTTTCCTTCCTTTCTTTTAACTTAATCCTCCCCTCTCTTCCAATATGTATCCTTCCATTCTTCTGTATCTCACATTTGATCTCTCTGTCCCTCACACCTCATCCCTACTCTAGTTCTATCTACTTATCCCAGTGTTTACTTTATGCCTCCCGTTTCGATCCATTTATTTCACCCCATTTTTTAAACACAAATAAATTTTACAGGAAAAGAACGGTTATCCTACCTTTGTTTATCTCAAACCCGAACTCAATCTAAGGTATACTACTACCCCACGGGATGCGACCCACAACAGTCGATTAGCGCCCAGGTACCTACTTACTGCTAAGTGAACAGGAAACATGACCAACGTTTCCACACTTACCCGGGATCGAACGACAGACACTCAGTATGTAAACTGAATGCGCTGCTAACCGAGCCACGGGACATACCTGGAGTATACCTGGAGTATACCTGGAGAGGGTTTCGGAGGTCAATGGCCCCGCGACCATCTTTCTAATGTATGTATTCCTTTTCTCTAACCTGTTGTATTTCTCGGTAAATAAAACTTTTTTCTTCTGTATATTTAGGTGTTTATACAACGTCATGTATTTTAAGGAAACGCTCCGCTCACTATGGACTTATTAATTTAATTAATAAATAAACAGGTGAGCAAAACGTTGCACATATGTTTCTCTCTTACATTTGTCTGTATTATATATCATGTTTATAACCAAAATATCTGTTGACGAATTGGTTATTATTTCTGCTGTTTTACGAAATGGTTCATATTTTATATACACTTTGTCTTGAAGTAAAGTCACATTGAGAAGAATACAACACTTGTTACTTTAGTTATATTCAAGAATATTGTGTTTTAAATAATTATAGAATTGAAAACGTCGTAATGTTGCGAGCACAGAGATGCATTATAGCATTTTTGTTGGTTAAGTTCATTAAAGAGACAAAAGAGAGAGAGAAAATAGAAAGAATCACTTCCTCATTCGTCTTCACTTGAGGATACTCGTTGCATCTTGCTATTCACCAGTTTCTACTCAACCACATAAAATAGTTTTGCAATTTAAATATATGAAGAGTATTTCTGGAAGCATGAGATGGTGAAGGCACCAGCGTGTTCCCCGTCTTCTTCCTGCAGTTCGCTGTAGCCTGTCTGTCTCGGTGCCTGAAAATAGAGACGACGTTTGCTCTTGCCCAGTTTTCCAGACGGTGCATTGTCGCTATCGACGTCCTGTCAGTTTTTGCTAGTGACTCACACAGTGCCTCCGCTCTCTCCCTCTCTCTTTTGTGACTCACAGGAGACACCTGCTGGCTGCAGACGTGCCCATCTCTCTCAGCAGCATCTATACATCATCTCTTGTTGTGATGACGCTGTCCCGTTTCCGTTCCTAATTGAAATGTTTCAATATTCCACGCAACTCCTTGTTCTAATACGTCAATTGTATTCCTTAATTCTCAATGACTATCAATTGAACCATTGCTTTCGTCTTCTCTTGGACTGTTGTTTAAGTTCTGGTTTATTTGCCTTTGCTACTATCGCTTTCCAAAATTCAAATTGCCTTGTTAATTGATATTGTTATTGATATATATAATACAATAAGTTGGTAAATAAGACACAATTGCAACTCTTGGGTATTTTTAATGCCGAATTGTTTGCTTCTACAACAGCTTCCTTGGTAGCATAACGATGAATGCAGGACTGGTAGAAGAAGTAGTACTGACGTGAACAGTCCGTCACCCTGGGTGTGAGGTGATTAGTTCCTGAAGCATAGGCAGCGGCAAGATTTTTATATACTAGAGTAGAGGTGAGATGAAGCAGCTGGAGTTGACGTCAGAAGTGAGCGTAGCCCACGGGTGGAAGTCAGAGGTGAGTGTGGCCCACGGGTGGAAGTCAGAGGTGAGTGTGACCCACGGGTGGAAGTCAGAGGTGAGTGTGGCCCACGGGTGGAAGTCAGAGGTGAGTGTGGCCCACGGGTGGAAGTCAGAGGTGAGTGTGGCCCACGGGTGGAAGTCAGAGGTGAGTGTGACCCACGGGTGGAAGTCAGGGGTGAGTGTGGCCCACGGGTGGAAGTCAGAGGTGAGTGTGGCCCACGGGTGGAAGTCAGAGGTGAGTGTGGCCCACGGGTGGAAGTAAGTCATGCTGAACACTTGTTTAGCGAGGAAGATGGAGCAGAGCAATATCCTCTGGTATATAATATCTGGCCTTTTGGTTATGCTTCAGGCTTGAGGGACTGACCTCCTCCCACCCTGAGTGACGGACTGACCACCTCCCACCCTAAGTGACTGACTGATCACGTCAATACTATTCTTTCAGTGCAACATTCACCTCTATCAGACTGAGAAAACTTGTTGTACAGGAGAAATGTTTCGGGAAGAAAGATATATAAGCGTTGCAAATGTGTCGGCCTTTCTAATTACCCTCACGCATTTGTTGCCATTTCCTCTACTCTCCGTTGCCTTCCCTTCTCTGATTTCTGTATTTTATCCATATTAGATGTACTATCAGAAGCCAGTATAATAATTTTATATTTTCCCAAGTGTTAGGTTAGGTAACGTTTGTCAGGAAAAATGGTGAAGTCTATTGACTTAATATGGTAAAAATATGTTACAAACCCTTTTTCACCATTTATTAAAAGGAACCTTATAATCTCGCATAGAAAAATTTAAATATCTGTTTCCTATCATTAAGTTACAGTAGTACGATAAAGGAAAGTACGTTACAGTTTCTGGATGTAAATTTAATGAGATAGGATCCCCACTTTGAATTCATTCCTTTAAATAAGCCTATACGACCGGCTTATTTAAAGGACATCTTTACTTAACAACTTAAACACACTCTTTATGTGAAATTGCGTGCAAAACAATATAAGGCGACCTTCATTTTGAAATCAGAAAAAAAAAATATAAGCCCATTGTAAATCTCTTATCCATTAAGCAAACATATGAAAAATTTGGTCCGAACCTAATGTAAAATTGAAACCACTACCCAAACAAAATAATTTTATAATCAGAAGCTTAATAAAAGTGTACAACTGTTGAGTAGTGAGTGAATATTAAATTTCATTAATCCCTTATAGTCAGTCATACATAAGTTAAACAGGAGGATTTTTTCTAATTGTGATATATCAGCCAGAAACTTTTCGTAAACTAACACTGTAAAATCATTATTAACAAAGAACTGAATCCAGTGTCGTTGAAGTGTATCACATGGACACACGACACCACCTGAGGTTCCAGACTCTGCCATTCCCTACCTTCCCCGTGGGGCGGGCAAGTTGGCAGACCAGAGGCCTAGCTTCCCTCTACGAGCCCCGTGGGGCGGGCAAGTTGGCAGACCAGAGGCCTAGCTTCCCTCTACGAGACCGGGTCACCAACTGGTACAGACCTGGGCAGCAGCGACCCACACCATTCGGCTATCACCCAGGTACCTATTTACTGCTAGGTGAGCAGGGACAGCAGGGACAAGCCCTAATGTTTCCACCCGTATAGGGGATCGAACCACGGAACTCAGTGAATGAGTTGAATGCGCTACCAACCGAGTTACTATCGTAGTACAGTGAAAGTAATGTTTAAAAATATTATAGAATCTTTTAAAATAGTCACATCTCGAATGATTCACTAGACACTTAACAAAGAGATTCTGCAGAATCAACTGTCTAATGGAACATTTATGTGAACTTATGAAAGATAACGCTCCCTAATGGAGGCGTAATTGTGTCATTAAAGACTAGATTATGGCGCGTTCACGCTGAGTGCAGAACTATCAGCGGGAGTCTTCAGGACTCCTGCTAAGTGCAGAACTATCAGCGGGAGTCTTCAGGTCTCCCGCTGAATGCAGAACTATCAGCGAGAGTCTTCAGGTCTCCCGCTGAATGCAGAACTATCAGCGAGAGTCTTCAGGTCTCCTGCTGAGTGCAGAATTATCAGCGGGAGTCTTCAGGACTCCCACTGAGTGCAGAACTATCAGCGGGAGTCTTCAGGACTCCCACTGAGTGCAGAACTATCAGCGGGAGTCTTCAGGACTCCCAATGAGTGCAGAACTATCAGCGGGAGTCTTCAGGACTCCTGCTGAGTGCAGAACTATCAGAGGGAGTCTTCAGGACTCCCACTGAGTGCATAACTATCAGCGGGAGTCTTCAGGACTCCCACTGAGTGCAGAACTATCAGCGGGAGTCTTCAGGACTCCCACGGAGTGTAGAACTATCAGCGGGAGTCTTCAGGACTCCCACTGAGTGCAGAACTATCAGCGAGAGTCTTCAGGACTCCCACTGAGTGCAGAACTATCAGCGAGAGTCTTCAGGTCTCCTGCTGAGTGCATAACTATCAGCGGGAGTCTTCAGGACTCCCACTGAGTGCAGAACTATCAGCGGGAGTCTGCAGGTCTCCTGCTGAGTGCAGAACTATCAGCGGGAGTCTTCAGAACTCCCACTGAGTGCAGAATTATCAGCGGGAGTCTTCAGGACTCCCACTGAGTGCAGAACTATCAGCGGGAGTCTTCAGGACTCCCACTGAGTGCAGAACTATCAGCGGGAGTCTTCATGACTCCCACTGAGTGCAGAACTATCAGCGAGAGTCTTCAGGTCTCCTGCTGAGTGCAGAACTATCAGCGGGAGTCTTCAGGACTCCCACTGAGTGCAGAACTATCAGCGGGAGTCTTCAGGACTCCCACTGAGTGCAGAACTATCAGCGGGAGTCTTCAGGACTCCAACTGAGTGCAGAACTATCAGCGAGAGTCTTCAGGACTCCTGCTGAGTGCAGAACTATCAGCGGGAGTCTTCAGGACTCCCGCTTAGTGCAGAACTATCAGCGGGAGTCTTCAGTTCTCCCGCTGAATGCAGAACTATCAGCGAGAGTCTTCAGGTCTCCTGCTGAGTGCATAACTATCAGCGGGAGTCTTCAGGACTCCCACTGAGTGCAGAATTATCAGCGGGAGTCTTCAGGACTCCCACTGAGTGCAGAACTATCAGCGGGAGTCTTCAGGACTCCCACTGTGTGCAGAACTATCAGCGGGAGTCTTCAGGACTCCCACTGTGTGCAGAACTATCAGCGGGAGTCTTCAGGACTCCCACTGAGTGCAGAACTATCAGCGGGAGTCTTCAGGACTCCCACTGAGTGCAGAACTATCAGCGGGAGTCTTCAGGACTCCCACTGAGTGCAGAACTATCAGCGGGAGTCTTCAGGACTCCCACTGAGTGCAGAACTATCAGCGGGAGTCTTCAGAACTCCCGCTGAGTGAGACGTGTGCTGAAGAGTACCAGGTAAAGTACACGGATTTTGAAATTAATGGAACAAATTAACATTGACAAATGTCAAAACGTTGTATAATAATCGTCTCTTGAAGGGGATGATGATTATTATACATAATGGTTGTTATTACTTGTTATTAAGATAAATATTCTTAATAATAATTAAGTATATTTTGTAAATATATAAGTACATATAATCTACGATATTCCTGTGCCGATTTAAAGTGTATTTCTGTCCTCATAGCCCCGACTAAGGCCAGGCTTCTTTATTGATTGCCTGTTCAACCAGGCTGTTGCTGCTAACGTTCCGCAAACCCGCATAGCCACCAAAGCCTGATTGATCTGGCACTTGGCGGAGGTAATGGTCCAATTTCCTCTTGAAAACTTCCAACTTTGCTCTGGCAATATTTCTGATATCTAGTGGTAGGAGGGTGAGGAGTCTCGGGTCACGTATGTTAACAGTGTTCTTTTACTGTACCTTACTGGGCCTTTTCCTGGGTATATGTTACAATATTTTGTATTTCCTCCTTCATATCTCACTACGTTATGTTGTAGATTTGGGACGTAGCCCTTCAGTATCGTCCATTAATGTTTATTATCAGGTAGCTCACTCCAGACAGCACATTTCATATACGTTGAGTTATTCTCAGCAGTTTAAGCACTTTATTAAATCTATGTAGGCAGTAAACGATTTTTATATATTCCACCTCTGATATCATTCCTGCCTTGAACGGAGTTGTGGGCATAAAGTAATCCAAACGTGGCAACACGTGTGATATCAGCGTTTTTTCTTTTTTATGTTCTTATGTGTGTGTGTGTGTGTGTTTGAGTGTATATGTGTGCGTGTGTGTGTGTGTACTCACCTAGTTGTGGTTGCAGGGGTCGAGTCACAGCTCCTCTGTGTGTGTGTGTGTGTGTGTGTGTGTGCATGTGTGTGCATGATTGTGTGTGTATTCACCTAATTGTACTCACCTAATTGTGGTTGCAGGGGTCGAGACTCAGCTTCTGGCCCCGCCTCTTCGCTGTCCGCTACTGGGTCTCTGCTCTCCCTGCTCCATGAGCTTTATCATACCTTGTCTTAAAACTATGTATGGTTCCTGCCTCCACTATATCTTTCTCTAGACTATTCCTGACTACTCTATGGCTGAAGAAATGCTTCCTAACATCCCGTTGACTCATCTGAGTCTTCAGCTTCCAGTTGTGTCCACTTGTTTCTGTGTTCCCTCTCTGGAACATCCTGTCACTGTCTACCTTGTCGATTCCCCGCAGTATTTTGTATGTCGTTATCATGTCTCCTCTGACCCTTCTTTCCTCCAGTGTTGTTAGTCCTATTTCCCTCAACCTTTCTTCATAGGACAGTCCCCTGAGTTGTGGAACTAGCCTAGTCGCAAACCTTTGCACTTTCTCTAATTTCTTGACATGCTTGACCAGGTGTGGGTTCCAGACTGGTGCTGCATACTCTAGTATGGGCCTGACGTACACGGTGTACAGTGTCTTGAACGATTCCTTGTTAAGGTAACGGAACGCTAATCTTAGGTTTGCCAGTCGCCCATATGCTGCCGCAGTTATCTGGTTGATGTGTGTTTCCGGAGACGTGCTTGGCGTTATACTCACCCCAAGGTCTTTCTCCTTTGATGAGGTTTGTAGCCTTTGTCCACCTAGCCTGTACTCTGTCAGCGGTCTTCTTTGCCCTTCTCCGATCTTCATGACTTTGCATTTGGTGTTGTTAAATTCGAGAAGCCAGTTGCTAGACCAGATTTCAAGCTTGTCCAGGTCTCTCTGAAGTCCTGCTTGGTCTTCATCCGATGTGATTCTCCTCATTAATTTCACATCATCTGCGAACAGAGACATTTCTGAGTCTATCCCGTCCGCCATGTCAACTCATAATATTACTACACTGGGACTTCACTCTTTTTCCCCTACAACCCATATCACTAACTTTTACTAGTTTAAAGCCCTAACAGCTCCTTCCACTGCAGTTGCCAGTGCCCCCACCCCAGACCTAGATAAGTGAACCCCCATCCCTGACATACATGTCATTTCTGCCACAGAAGAGGTCCCAGTTGTCTATGAATGTTACTGCATTTTCCTTACAGTATTTGTCCAGCCAGCAATTGACAACAATTGCCCTGGACAACCATTCATTTCCAACTCTTCTCCTTGGCAAAATACCACATATGACAGGGTTCCCACCCTTCTTCATAATTATGTCTAATGCTGACCTATACCTGCTAGTTAGGTCATCACTCCTACGTCTGCCAACATCGTTGCCTCCAGCACTGAGACAGATAATAAGATTGCTCCCATTACCTCTCATGATGTCGTCCAGATGGCTAACAATATCCTCCATCCCAGCCCCAGGAAAGCAAACCTTCTGTCTCCTACTTCTATCTTTCAAGAAGAAGGCCCTATCCATGTACCTAATCTGACTATCCCCAACAAGAACAATGTTCTTAAATTCCTTGGTGTCGCTCGTCGTGATGTTCCCAGTAATCGACTCACATTCATCGGGTAACACGGAGAATCGGTTCGATGTTTCCACAACAGTTTCATGGATCTTCGTTGATTCTACCTCTCCACCCGTCCTCTTGATCCTTAACTTTGTCCCATGCATTCCAGCCACTGTCCAGGTTCCTTTCTTGGCTTGAGGATTCTCAACAGGAGGATTACTACGAATCCTCTTGTTTTCATTAGTCAATCGCTGTATCTCAAGCTTAGCTACTCTCAGTTCTTCCTTCAGCTGCTGGTAGAGTAGCTCAAGAGAGGACATCTTGTTCAGATTCACAGAGAGCACACAAGACAAGTCTTCACAGAGCTAAGTACATGACATGTACTTAGCTCTATATCCTTTCTAAATCTAAACTTGTCTAATTTGAATCCATTACTGCGGGTTCTCTCTTGGAGAGATCCCCTTTGTTAATACCCATCTTCCACTTATACACTTCGATCATGTCTCCCCTCATTCTTCGTCTTACAAGTGAATGTAATTTAAGGGACTTCAATCTTTCTTCATACGGAAGATTTTTAATGCTATGAATTAACTTTGTCATTCTACGCTGAATGTTTTCTAAGGAATTTATATCCAGTCTGTAAAATGGAGGCTAGAACTGAGCCGCGTAATCTAGGTGAGGCTTACTAATGATGTATAAAGCTGTAGTATAACCGCTGGACTTCTGTTGCTTAAACTTCTTCATATAAATCCCAGTAATCTATTTGCCTTATTATGTACGCTTAAGCATTGTTCTCTTGGTTTAAGGTTGCTGCTTACCATAACCCACAAGTCCTTTTCGCAATCTGTATGGCTAAGTTCTACATTATTTAACTTATAAGTGCTTGGGTTATGGACACTCCCTAGCTTGAGAACCTTGCATTTATTTAAATTGAACTGTATCTGCCACTTTTCTGACCACGAATTAAGTTTGTCTAAATCCTCCTGAAGTTCCCTGACATCTACGTTTGAATCAATTATTCTACCTATCTTCGTGTCGTCAGCGAATTTGCTTATATCACTAGTAATTCCCTCGTCAAGGTCATTGATATATATTATAAACAACAACAGGCCTGTGGAACGCTACTTGTTCCAGATCTCCATTCGGATTTAACCCCATTTATGCACACTCTCTGCTTCCTGTTCGTGAGCCATGACTCGATCCATGACAGCACTTTTCCCCCAATGCCATGAGCTGCAACTTTCTTTAACAGTCTCTGATGTGGTACTCTATGAAAAGCCTTACTAAAATCTAAATAAACAATATCGAATTCTTTATCAAGATCAACAGCCTCGAAAGCTTTACTGAAAAAGGTTAATAAATTAGTTAGACAGGAAGGGACCCTAATGAATCCATGCTGAGTATCATTAATTAAATTATGCTTATCAAGATGGCTTCTTATGATATCAGCTATAATTCACTCTAGTAATTTACCAACAATTAAGATTAGGCTTATTGGGAGATAATTTGACGGTAGTGACTTGTCCCCTACTTTAAAAATAGGAATTACATTAGCCATCTTCCACGTATCAGACACTACACCTGTTTGAAGAGATAAATTAAAAATATTAGTAAATAGTTCACAGAGTTCCATTTTGCATTCCTTAAGAACCCTTGCAAAAAGCTTATCAGAACCCGGCGATTTATTTTGTTTCAGTCGGTCTACTTGTTTCGCAACTATTTCGATAATGACTGTGATATTACATAATTTATCTTCTTCTGGGCCTCTGTAAAAATTAATTACTGGGATATTATTAATGTCTTCCTGTGTGAAAACCGAGAGAAAATAATTATTAAAAATAGAGCACATATCATTCTCCTTGTCAGTAAGATGCCCATAGTTATTTTTAAGGGGACCTATCTTATCTCTAACTTTTGTTCTATATTCCTGGAAAAAACTTTTTGGGTTAGTTTTTGAATCCCTAGCAACTTTAATTTCATAGTCCCGTTTAGCTCTTTTTATCCTCTTTTTAACGTCCCTCTTAATGTCAGTATACTGGTTTATAAGACGACCCTCACCTCTTTTGATGCACCTATAAATTCCTTTCTTCTGCCCTAAAAGATATTTGAACCTATTATTCATCCATTTTGGGTCATTTCTACTTGATCTAATTTCTTTATACGGTATAAGTGTTCTTTGGGCAGCATGGATAGTATTAAGAAAGCTTGTCTTATTGATAGCTCTCTTTGTTACCCCAGTCTACAGATGTTAAGTGATTGTGTGGTTCAGTGGTCTAAGGCGTTATGTGTTTTCGCTCACCATGAGGCGGGCCAAAGCGTCATAGGTTCGAGCCCTGGCAAGTGAAATGTATTTCTAGCAATTTTAAAGGATTATCAATTACGTAAGAGTTAAACTTTCGATTACAGAAAGTTTAACTCTTTCTTGATGTGAAAAATAATAGTGCAAATAATAACAATTATTTGTTGGTTTTCTGTATATTTTGAATTTAAAATCATGGTTATCTTTAATAATTAATATATCTAAGAAAGGCAATGAATAAGTTTGCTCGACTGTAATCTTAATGTATATATATATATATATATATATATATATATATATATATATATATATATATATATATATATATATATATATATGAGGAAAAGAGAGAGAGAGAGAGAGAGAGAGAGAGAGAGAGAGAGAGAGAGAGAGAGAGAGGAGAGGCGAGAGAGCAGAGAGAGAGAGAGAGGAGAGAGAGAGAGGTGTGTTATATTAATAGGTGTATTTTATTTATTTAATATTTAGTTCAAGATTTCAATGACTTTTTTTGGTATAAACATTCTATTAACATATTCCTGGTCTTTTCCACTTGCAAAAAAATCTAATTCTTGAAGCTCAATCACAGTTTTTTTTTCAATATATTCTGTCTTGCAAACACCGGATACTTGCAGTGCTCAAAACAACGTTGAACATACCCCTGTGTTTTAACAAATATTCAGTACACATCTTATTTTCATTTTCAAAAAGCCAAATATGCTCCGTGAAGCAATAAAATTAATACCTTAGCCATTTAGTTGCAATTTGAATGACCTATAGTGATCTCTGGTTTTAATTGGTAATATAAGATCATCTGTATGTAAAGGGAGAAGCTATTCAGTGTGGAGTAGCCGTTATTGCCAATTCTCAGAGACTGAGGGACAGATTACCTCATACTCCTGAATTTCACCATTCTTCTTTGTATTGGACTGATGAAGCCACTGCATTCCGATACTTTTCCCAAGTGTTGGACATGTGTCTAATTATCAACTTGTTTCTTCTCTGAACCATTTATCTACAATGCCAATTCTGCAAAATATTTCTCTATATATCTAATATATGGTCAATAGTTTTATTACTATTATTATAATATTTTCAAAGCTTATTTCGAAGAATGACCGAGACGTTGAGGGTCATCTAAAACTTCCTTAAACAGCGAGGTTCAGGTCGCATCGAAAGATGAAATTTTCTCAGCCAGAGAGACAGCACCTTCAGTCACGGCCATAAGCCTAGAACCCAGCTTTAATAATTACTCCTAAATTTACCAAATTTTGCTGCTTTGTTGCACTATTTTTTTGTTTTCATAAATGGCAGTGTTCCGTGTCGTCAGCTTGGCACTCCCTCCTGGCCTCCTCTCACTGTGTCTGGCATTAGCAATCGTGTTTTCACTTGGTCTCTCTGCATTACCTCCGCCCTTCCATTCATTCACGATCACCTCTGCGTTTTTTTCACTGCTTTCCCTTATTTCGTTCACGTACACTTTAATTTGCTGCTGTAAGTTTCAGGTTACTCCATGGAACACTGCCACTGTTACTACCACGTACATTGTCTATAATCACGGTTTTGTGTCCACGGTCACTGCTATGTATATGTCTATTAGAGTTGTCGCTTACAGTGTCCACGGTCAGTGCTACGTACTGTGTCCAGGAACTATTTTACTTATAGAAACCACAGTCACAACCACGTACGATAATCTCGATCACTGTTATTTATGGTGACTAAGGTTACTACCACATACGGTGGCCCATTTCTCTGCTACTGTCAGTGCCACGCACGGTATCTGCACTCTTTACCACGTACGATGACCACAGTTACTGCTATTAATGGTGTCCACAGTTACTACTACGAACGCTGATCCCTGTCACTGAAATATTATGATCCCTGTCACTGATATATTATTATCCCTGTCACTGATATACAGTGGACCCCCGAGTTTCGTAAAAACTTCACTCCTGAAGTCTGCTTAAGTGCCATTACCGAACGAATTTACTCCCTTAAGGAAAAATTTCACGTAGGTTAGTCTATTTCAGACCCCCAAAAATACACTTCCACAAGAACTTACAAAATTATACTTACATAATTGCACGATTTCCGGGGTATTCGTTAACCGAGGGTCCACTGTATTATTATGCTTTTATTCCTTCATCTATGTCGTTTATGTAAATTGTGAACAACAAAGGGCTCAACACTGACCCTGTGGAACACCTCTTGTGACGCGCCCCCTCTCTGATTTCTACACTTTTATGCAACCTCTCTGTTGCGTATCACGCCTCTATCCATGAAAAAAATTACCCTCTTGTTCCGTGTACTTTCCTTAACAATCTCTGAAGTATATATATATACAATATACAATATCATATTCATTAACATGATCTGTCTCCAGAAATAACTTAGTGAAAAAACGTGAGTAAATTCGTAAGGCAGGAACGCCGCTTTGTAAAACCATTATGAGATTCAGTGATCAATTTATGTCTGTTAAGGTGACTTCGAGTAGCCTCGGCAATTATTGATTCCATCAATTTTCCCACAATGGATGTTAGGCTAATTGGTCTACAGTTCGAAGCTAAGGACCTGTCTCCTGCTTTGTAGATAGCTATTATAATCCAAAGGAAGCGCTAAACCTACTGCATCTGCCATTTTCCACTTATCTGGCACTGTGCCAATTTGTAGTGATATGTTGAAAAAAACAGCGAAAGATATGCTAATTTCCTAATTACATTCCTTTGTAATCCTTGCGAACAACTAATCAGGGGACTGGGACTCTTCTTTGGTTTTAATCTATTTGTCTGAGAATAATGTCGCTAGTGAGTTGGTTGTCTGTCTTGATTTGTGGTTATTTGCTTTACTTATGTTAAGTAAATAAATGTTATTCTTCCACTAGTTTCTTGAAAGGATTACAAAGGAATGTAATCCTTGCGAACAACTAATCAGGGGACTGGGACTCTTCTTTGGTTTTAATCTATTTGTCTGAGAATAATGTCGCTAGTGAGTTGGTTGTCTGTCTTGATTTGTGGTTATTTGCTTTACTTATGTTAAGTAAATAAATGTTATTCTTCCACTAGTTTCTTGAAAGGCCTATTGTCTTTTGTGTAAGTGACCCATTTTTCTCTTTAATTAACTGCTGTTTTTCTCCCTTCTGCTCGATTGTTTTCAGTGAGGGACGAGTCGAGCAGCCTAGGCCAGAGGTTTGAAACAGAGTTAGGTATCCTCAAAGAGGTAAAATTAAGTGGTTGCCTAGAATTATTCCCCCCCCCTTCCCCACAAAAAAAGGGACATTTAAATGAATGCCTGAAATTTTTCTTTTTTTTTTTTCCTTCCTCCAACTTTTCGATTGTCTTTTTCAGTAACACGAGAAACCTTATAACCTTATAACCCTATAACCGAAATTATTGACACCAATCGCAGCATCCTGGAACAGCTGAGATATCTTTCCCAACCCACGGTGGCGTAGCTCTAACGTTTACAGAAAATGCTGCATCCTAATTCGACGACATTGCAGAGCATAATTTATGTGGTTAGGTGCAATTTTGACTTTTTTATTCGTAAAATTACGTGAAATATTGATTTCAGTCTAATAACAACGATCAAAATATACGCATTTTCCTCTTCTAAATGCCTCTAGTATTTAATGGGTGATGAGTCTTGCGACCAGGATTGAGCCTATTGAATTTAGTTGTGTTTGAGTAAATTTATCAGCTCAGTAAAACATTTTTCATAAAAAAATCATAAAATTGGAGTATCTTAAAAAGCGTAAAATGATTTCTTCTTACAAGTTTGTAGAGAATTTTAAAGTTAATAGAAATTGCAAAAGAAAAATTGACAAATACTGAAAACACGCGATGTTAAGAGTATTTTAATATTTCCTGAGTTGAGTGAACCCTTACATACTGCACGGTGTGATGCCAGAGCCGTCCATCTGTTAGCAGCAGTTTTCTCCTGCCATGAAAAGTTTTAAAGCTTCAGAACGCCTTATCGGATCGGCTTGAAATTTTAAACCCTGGTCAAGTATTACTATGCAATGCGCACAGAGACACTGACATGAGCAGGTGCTCTCTGCTCAGTTTTACAGAGACCATTCCCGAAAATGATTTCTAGGAGATTGCTTTAATAATCTTATGGTCTGATTCACAATTTCAGGAACTGCCGAGCGATTACCTTATATTATTATTGGCTTTAGACTCGAATATATACACAGTTGTTACACAAGTGTTACATCAATAATCTGCTTGAATACTTACTCTTTGACTCATATCTTTTAATTATCACTTTCCATAGCAAGAAAGCGTGAAGCTTTTGTTAAAATTCTCGTGTAAGCGTTTAAACAGCATAAACAAGTTTTTTTTTCTCAGTAAAATGAGCTTTTAAAATGATTTACTGATGGTGATGTTAATCTCTGAAAACATTACGTATTATTTTATGTTCAAAACTTGTACACCACACACACACACACACACACACACAACACACATATATATATATATATATATATATATATATATATATATATATATATATATATATATATATATATATATATATATATATATATATATATATATCACACACTGGAGGACAGGAGAGTTAGGGGAGACATGATAACAACATATAAAATACTGCGTGGAATAGACAAGGTGGATAGAGACAGGATGTTCCAGAGAGGGGACACAGAAACAAGGGGTCACAATTGGAAGTTGAAGACTCAGATGAGTCAAAGGGATGTTAGGAAGTATTTCTTCAGCCATAGAGTAGTCAGGAAGTGGAATAGTCTAGCAAGTGATGTAGTGGAGGTAGGAACCATACATAGCTTTAAGACGAGGTATGATAAAGCTCATGGAGCAGGGAGAGAGAGAACCCAGTAGCGATCAGTGAAGAGGCGGAACCAGGAGCTGAGTATCGACCCCTGCAACCACAATTAGGTGAGTACACACACAGACACACACATCAAGGTCTGGAGAAAAAGACAATACTACTAATATTTTTGCATGTTGGTCATGTCCAGAGAAGCAGTAATATGAACATCAATTACCTTCTATTTCTCATTGCTTTCGAATTTATTGAAAGGTTAAAAATTATTTCATTTGCGAAGGAGGGCGTGCAAAGAAGAAAGTTTTAACGAACACCTAAATTCAGCAAGGTGATGAGAGTAAGATGATGTCTATGATGTGAACGATTGGACGTTAGATTGGAATGAAGCGTAGAGGAAGAATTTATATGTATTTGGGAGAGGATTTGATGGCAGATGCATGTATGAAAGATTAGGAGAATTCGAACAGATGGGCGAGGAATCAGCTGGTGTTCTGAAGAGACTGTGGAAAGAAAAGAGACTATTGCTGTTTAGTATTTTTGCATGGGTGTGATACATACATAATATTTGCTATATTGCAGTGAGGAGGAGACTGGGGGCAGTTAAGATGTGCTCCAAGATTAGTGTGTGTGGCGTAAATATTAAACAAAGACTAAGAAGTAGAGTAATTAGCTTGTTGATGTGATAGGTACAATTCAGGGGACAGAGAAGATACTGAGGTGGTTTATTAATTTAGACACAATGAGGCAAGATATGTCGTTCAAGAATTGTATAAATTTAGAGTGGACAGAAGGTATAGAAGGAGGTTTTAGAGAAGTAAGGATCTTAGTATCTTAGTGTGTGTATTTGGTGTGAAGGCACATGTTTCTGGGGAATGATATGCTGCTGAAGTGTGAATAAGGTAACATCTAAGAAGAGATCGAGGGAGATTAGTTAAATAAACTTGCACTCTGGAGGTGGGAAGTACATTGGCGTGAGTTGCTGCAGCTTTAATGATCATTGTATTGCATTGTCTTTGCACTTCTGGAGAGACAGCTGTTGATTGACTGATGGTGAATGGTTCCTTCTTTAGGTCAGCCTACCTTGCTGGGACACAGCCTATTTGTTACCTGTCTCTCAAAAACGATTATACTTTTAAGCATAATCTTAAGAAAACTATTGACTTGGACGAGAATAACATTTTAGAAAGTTTTAAGGTTGATACAAAAATTTGACTACAATTCTCCTCTTCATGTAATTGTTACATTTAGTGAGGAAATGTGAAAATCTATATTGTTATCGCAATCACATATAAGATGCAACAAAGCAATACTTGCATTACCTACTCTAAAATCTCTCATGTTCATGCAGGAAGTTGTGAAACATTTATTAAAAAATACTCGTATTGTATAAAAGGATTTTCCGGCAACAAAATAAGCTATTAAAATGGTTTGGTGTTCGTAATGTTGATCTTTGAAAATAAAACATAGTTTTTTTTTCTATAAAACTTGTATAGCCAGCACTGATACTCTGACGAAACATAGACGATACAACAGATATTTTCACTCGTTGGTCATAACGTGAGAGGTAATAATAACGTTATCAAGGTAAGGACGATTACCTTCTATTTCCCATTGTATTACAAAATGGACGTCAAAAGTTATTTAATTGCCCTATGATGGTCTGAAGTATGGAAACGTCATCCTCTACATATCTCAATCATATTTGATCAGTAAGCAAAATCGGTATTAATACTTCAGTCTCAAATTATTGCACAAAAAAATTGTCAAGATTAGACCCAATGGATTTCCCACTGCACTAACCAAGAACTGTTTGTGAAAATATTAAGAAAAAATACATCGACCACAACGTACGTAAAATAACTTAATGATTTATCCTTGTACAGGGTGAACTAGGGTCATCTTCAGGTATGATACTTTAAACAAGATTATAGTTTAGTTGACCTTAACTTTGGAAAAGAGTTAACTTCGCAACTGACAAATTTCCCTCTTGTCAGGTTTAAGCTATCCAATTGTTGGAGGCAGGAGCTATTACCTGCAAGTACAGCTTTCTTGTCTTCCACTAACTTCTCCAATGGATTTCGTTTTTAACGTGTTATCTGAGTACCTTCCAATTTTCAGCCACAGTTAACTATATTTCAGGAAGATTAATGGAACAAGTGGCATGTACAGAGTGCCGTCTGCGCTGGCTTACATTGGTCATTCCCATTATGGTTTCCATGCGATTACCTTAGAAAGCCTCTTCTGGTCGGCTTTAAATATTAAACATTCGTGTATACTACATTGAAGAATGTTGACATTGCAAGTGGAGTGGGTAGGGGCCATTTTTAAAAGTTTTAATTTAGGTCAGGTACAGAGGCGGTATTTCCTAGTAAACATCTGGAGTGTGCTTCTTTAAAGGCTGATTTAATGTTTTATTTTTTTGAGTAATGTGTATTTCTTAAAGAAATCTTGGTCTTTATTTTATTGAAACAAATTGTATTCCATAAAATAACTGGAGAATGTCTCTCCTTCTCAGAAGTTAGTGGTCGACTTTATTAAGTTATAATATACACAGTTAACCCACACATAGGAGACTAACGCTTAATGACACGTTTCGGTCCGATTGGGACGATTAACGTCCTTAACGGTCCAAGTTTGACCGAAACGACGTCACAAGTGTCACTCTCGTATGTATTGTTTTGGGTTAGCCTACGTTATATCTACATAACATGATTTTTATGTATCAGTGACATCTGCGTATCCACAAGGCCAGTGTCACACATTTGTATGTTATGTATCTAAAGCCTAAATCAAAGTTATTAAACCTTAATCCCTGATCATTCTTTATTAGAGAAATGTTTGGATTAATTTTGGCCTGTGTAGGTCCAAAATTGTCATTATTATTGAAGAAATTGGCAAAATTAGAACACTGATTTTGTAGCGAAAAAATTGTGAGTTCCTCAAACTTTCAACTTGATAACTGAATAATGCAACGCCCGAGCGGCTTCAAACTGAGTGAATTATGGCATATCGATTAATGTGATATGCTTTCACAATGCCTCTTCAGTTTGGCTCTAAAATTATTAAACAGATGGATCCTTCTTGAAGGGAAGTTTGAATTCATGCTGGGTTGTATATCACCTAATTTCCTTGTTTTTATTGAAGAAATTGGAAAATTAGTTTCCATGTGATAACTTGTGACTGCTTCTTCCCTTTCACTTAAAATCTTCAACACTAACGTTCACCCTCATTCCCAACACATGCTGCATTCTGCAATATGCCTCGCGTGTGCAGTGAGATACAGGGGACTAGGGTTACGCAATAAGGGTATACATTTCTTGGATCGCGCACCGACCGAAATACGTACATCTAGTAATATACTTAAATTTAGTATTTGCGCCCAAGACGAGTGAGCACCTTTGACTTTGTTGCAATTGTTTTAGAAGACTGAGAAGTTGAAGAATGGGGCACTTGTGCAACATCTGGGAATTGCAAAAGGCCTGCTGCAGTGTTCCTTCTTTCTTATGATCTCATGTTGTTGACCATTGATATGGTCCAGGTACACCAGTCATGTCGCAAACATGTCTATTTTCTTAAGTTCATCAGAATGTTTTTGAGAAAAAAAAATTTCTACATTATATATACAAATATTACCTAATTTTAGGAAATAAAGTTCACAATGTTTTATTATATTATTTAGGATATTTTAATTATCTATAAAAAGTTTGATCCCTTGTTTCAGTAAATTATTAATTTTTTTAGTACTCATCAATTTCACCATACAATTTTATGAATATTCCCATACCACGTAACGTCCCAAGAATCACACTCTCTCTGTTGATGCCACATACCATCTCTACGATCACTGCCCTGTACGATATCTAATTTCACTGCTACGCTACGTACAGTGTCCAAGGTCGCTGCTACTTACGATATTTATTTTAACTGCTACGCTACACAGTATCCATGATGGCGGCTACTGCACGTGCATAAGCACCATGACCTCTCCCCACTACCGGCAGTGAAAAGTTAAAAACCATCATTAGACGCTGAAAAGGTGAAGAAAAATATACACCAACAACTTTTCATTTAACGTGATTTAAGGGAACAAAAAATTCGCACCATTTTATACACTTTAATTTCACTTGAAATAACACGGCATCTAGTTTGAGAGTTCTGGATGTTATTGGTGCCATTCCAAGTCATAGAGGAGGTGCAACTGCTAGCTGCTCCTAGAATCTGACCCTTATTACCTTGCACTAGAGCTTAAATTTTGAAGGCAGTTGAATAAGGCTCTCTCATTCGAGCGAAAATTTGGATGAAGAAAAATAATAGAACAAAAAATAAGGTAATTTCTTTAAAGTTCAACTTCGGGGTTACATAGTAATAATAAAAATAATAATAAAAATAATAATAATAATAATAATAATAATAATAATAATAATAATAATAATAATAATAATAATAATAATAATAATAATAATAATAATAATAATAATAATAATAATAATAATAATAATAATAATAATAATAATAATAATAATAATAATAATAAGAAGAAGAAGAAGAAGAAGAAGAAGAAGAAGAAGAAGAAGAAGAGGAAGAAGAAGAAGAAGAAGAAAAGAAAGAAAGAAAGAAGAAATATGTAAGGGTAAAGAAGAAGTAAACGAAGAAAAACAATTAGGAAAAAAAAAAAGAATGAAGAACACGACAAAGAAATGCCACAATTTCCTTCACATGCTCAAATAATTTAACTCTGGAAGCCAGGTACACCACTCCTGTCAGACCAAGTCCTCAAGAATGTTAACTCTGGAAGCCAGGTACACCACTCGTGTCAGACCAAGTCCTCAAGAATGTTAACTCTGGAAGCCAGGTACACCACTCCAGTCAGACCAAGTCCTCAAGAATGTTAACTCTGGAAGCCAGGTACACCACTCCTGTCATTCCAAGTCCTCAAGAATGTTAACTCTGGAAGCCAGGTACACCACTCCTGTCAGACCAAGTCTTCAAGAATGTTAACTCTGGAAGCCAGGTACACCACTCGTGTCAGACCAAGTCTTCAAGAATGTTAACTCTGGAAGCCAGGTACACCACTCGTGTCAGACCAAGTCCTCAAGAATGTTAACTCTGGAAGCCAGGTACACCACTCCTGTCAGACCAAGTCCTCAAGAATGTTAACTCTGGAAGCCAGGTACACCACTCCTGTCAGACCAAGTCCTAAAGAATGTTAACTCTGGAAGCCAGGTACACCACTCGTGTCAGACCAAGTCTTCAAGAATGTTAACTCTGGAAGCCAGGTACACCACTCGTGTCAGACCAAGCCTTCAAGAATGTTAACTCTGGAGGCCAGGTACACCACTCCTGTAAGACAAAGCCTTCAAGAATGTTAACTCTGGAGGCCAGGTACACCACTCGTGTCAGACAAAGCCTTCAAGAATGTTAACTCTGGAAGCCAGGTACACCACTCCTGTAAGACAAAGCCTTCAAGAATGTTAACTCTGGAGGCCAGGTACACCACTCGTGTCAGACAAAGCCTTCAAGAATGTTAACTCTGGAGGCCAGGTACACCACTCGTGTCAGACCAAGTCCTCAAGAATGCACCTCCGGTGTAAAGCCTCTTCTCAGATACATACAAAAGGCAAGAGACATGAGCTACGAGACTAGATCAAAGGAGCTTAAGGTCACATCGCTTAAATAACGAAGAGCTTTGGTAAAGTGATCGAAATATATGAAGAATTCACTGGCACTGATAACGTAAGTATGGATGAAAGGTTTGATTATGTGAAGCATCAAAACCAGGGGTTATAGGTAGAAATTGTGTACCTAGAAGAGGTAGATAGATTATAGAAAATACTTCTTCCTAGTAAAAAAATCGATGAAAGCTGAACGAGGGCGATGGGAGTAACTTATATTAGTTTCAGAGGATAAACAGGACGAGGCTAGCAGAAATTCTAGTAGGCTATATAGAGTACAGAGTGGATGGGTCAATAGCTAGTGTTGTCTCATTCCCTCTCCCTAGCTGCTGCAACTAGTGTTGTCTCATTCCCTCTCCCTAGCTGCTGCAACTAGTGTTGTCTCATTCCCTCTCCCTAGCTGCTGCAACTAGTGTTGTCTCATTCCCTCTCCCTAGCTGCTGCAACTAGTGTTGTCTCATTCCCTCTCCCTAGCTGCTGCAACTAGTGTTGTCTCATTCCCTCTCCCTAGCTGCTGCAACTAGTGTTGTCTCATTCCCTCTCCCTAGCTGCTGCAACTAGTGTTGTCTCATTCCCTCTCCCTAGCTGCTGGAAGTCAACCAATAAACTCGAAATCCACTATGAAGAGAGATTGGAAAAATCAGAGTCTGGCGTCGCGAAACTAATAATACTGAGAAACAAAGACTGGCAGTTGACGACAGACAAAGACTGATTCTTGACGACAGGCAGACAGACTGACAGTTGACGACAAAGACTAATTCTTGACGACAGACAGATTGACAGTTGACGGTATACAGAAAAAGACAGAAGGTTGACGACAGACAAACCAAACACTGACAGTTGACGACAGACAGACATAAAAACTGAGAGCAGCATTTAGACGTCATATATTTTTTCAGTTTTAAAATGTTGTGGAACAATTCGCTTGCAATATTTGTAGTGGTGGGAGGGCAAGTGAGAGGCACAACCAATTCTGCAGCGCCATCCAGGCTTTTGTTGACATTCATAGGCAATTTCAATAGAAAATGCGATATGGTGTTAGGTCTTATACAGCTTTTATTTTTCTTGTAAGTCAGACTAAATATATATATTGTCTTTAAATAAAGTCTACATAGAATAAATAGGGAGGTAGGAGAAAACAATACTCAAACAGCTCTGGGGAGAACCTTGAGTTTTTCATGAACTAAGTTTATTCTATTTTCTGAGGATGAGGGTCCCAGCACAGTTCCAGAAGTAGTTCCTTCCTATATTTTATATATATACGTATATGTATATATATATTTATATATATATATATATATATATATATATATATATATATATATATATATATATATATATATATATATATATATATATATATAGTATATATATATATATATATATATATATATATATATATATATATATATATATATATATATATATATATATATATATATATATATATATAGGTATATTTAATACATATATACATATTAATAACAACACTGCGACTAGCCAAGGACTCGAACCCATGTTGTTTTGGCCCGTCTCATGGTTAGCGAAAACCACATGACGCTCTAACCGACAGGACCACCAAATCCTACAAGTATCACGCACCCAGCGGATCACACCCGGATTGCCATGGCAGTGACCACCATCGAGACACCGCAAGACTCCAAGCGGACATCAACCAAATCTTCAAATGGGCCACTCAAAACAATATGAAGTTCAACGAGGAGAAATTTCAACTACTCAGATATGGAAAACTTGAGGAAATTAAAAATGTATCAGTGTATACAACAAATTCTAACCATATAATAGAGCGAAAAAGAAATGTGAAGGACCTGGGAGTGATAATATCAGAGGATCTCGCCTTCAAAAACCACAACAATGTATCTACCTCATCTGCTAGGAAAATTATAGGATGGATAATGAGAACCTTCAAAGCTAGGGACGCCAAGCCCATGATGATTCTCTTCAAATCTCTTGTTGTCTCTAGGCTGGAATACTGCTGTATATTAACGGCTCTCTTCAAGGCTGGAGATATTGCTGATCTGAAGAGCATACAAAGAACTTTCACTGCACACCTAAGTACGATAAGGCACCTAAATTACTTGGAACGGTAGAAGGTCCTTGTTCTGTATTCCCTGGAACGCAGGCTAGAGAGATACGTGAAAATATACACTTGGAAAATCCTATAAGGATTAATACGAAACTTGCACACAAAAATCACTCCCTATGAAAGTAATAGACCTCTGGCTGTCTCCAAGAAGGCACTGGAGAGGCACCTAAAGTCAGTGCCTGACCAACCGGGCTGTGGTTCGTTCATCAATTTGCTTGCGGCCATCAGTAACAGCCTGGTTGATCGGACCCTGATCCACCATGAGACCTGGTTCCAGACCGAGCCATGGGGCCGTTGACCGCCGAAACCCTCACCAGGTAAACTCCAGGTTAATAAACTTACTTTGATTCCATGTATGATAAAGTATCCCCGTTGATTTCATAAGTTCTAGTTTGATCAGCAGAATGTCTTGGTCTACTGTTTCGAAGGCATTTTTAGGTCGATAAAGAGGCCTATTGGATATCGACCTAAAAAAAAAAAAAAGGCCTGTACAACAGAACACAAAGTTCTGCTGCTCAAATTATAACCTTTCGGAGTCACATTACTTGCTCTCTCATACAAGGAATCTTACCAGAGTGACAGACACCATCATGATGCCATTACGATGATATTTTCACTCACAGGATGTGCGATGCAACCCAGTCCTATCAATATGTTGAGGTGCTTACTCACTGAATGAGTGGAAGCAGATGAATACTGTCTTTTATGGCTTTATAGTCACTCACATGATGAATGGCTGAGTCCAGTACTGTCTTTAAGGTTGTACAGTCACTCACAGGGAGAGTAACACTGACCAACAATGTCATTAATGTGCCAACAAGGTCACAGGGTGAGTGCTGCCTCCTCATACTGTCTCCTTGGTGGCATGTTCACCCACAGAGAGACGCTGCTCAATTCTCCCTTTACTGTTATATATATTCACACAGCGTGAGTTAAGGGACACAGCGGTTAAATAATTGTTTAAATACTCAGGAGCTATAGCCCAATTCCCAGCAAATATCCCTCGGGCGAGGAGAGACAAACATTTTGCTCTTCAATTAGCAGCCACGCTCTGATCAAACACAGCTTTACGTGAAGCCTTTGTGGAGGGCAGTGGAAGAGGGGGAAAAACAGTCGAAGTCAAGCTTTGATATTTCTGGCTTTTATGCGGCCTCATGTTCACTTTATTCCTTATCCGACTTTGACTTTACTACTGCTGCTGTTAAGACTTTAGTTGTTGCTAATAAGTTGCTAATATTATATTTTAATAATAATAATAATAATAATAATAATAATAATAATATTATTATTATTATTATTATTATTATTATTATTATTATTATTATTATTAATATTATTATTATTATTATTATTATTATTATTATTATTATTATTATTATTATTATTATTATTATTATTATTATTATTGTTATTATTATTATTATTATTATTGTTATTATTATTATTATTATTATTATTATTATTATTATTATTATTATTATTATTATTATTATTATTAAAGGAACTATCCTGTCCCTAAGATGCATCAGTCATTAAATAATAAACTTGTTCATTAGAGGCAAACGAAAAATTGCTTAACATGCTTTAACGTGAATACAATTTTCACATTATTTTACAAATAAAATGGTCAGATCTGCGGCCAACTATGAATTTTACTCACTGTCGACGTCGTATTTTTTTTTTTTTTTTAAAGTTTGAAGCTCCGCCACAGATGGTTTTTGGAGGTTATCCCAGCCATTCCGGGATACCGGGAATGAATTCAACAACTTTGGTCAAAGGACACATGAACCTGACAATTGTTCCCAGAATATGGTCCTCGTTACCTTACAGAAGACATCTGAATTCGATTGAATAAGGCGTTCTCGATTTATGAGCGAAAATCGATAAGCTATACGAAGAGGAACATACCAGGCAACCTCTTCAAGGTACCCTTTCAGGGATACCTAATTAACGATGAAATTTGTTTAATACAGACTTGAAATTCATATTCAGTACACTGAAAATAAAATGAACAAAAGCAGTCTCATTTAATCCCATGATCTTACTGTAAAGGTATTAAATTGCTTTCACACCCGAGTGCTTTTTAATTTATTTCAATGCTTCTTCGTAATTACATACGTGTTGAAAAGTTTTATAATGGCTAAGTATCCTCCTAATGGTATACTTAAAGTTGTTACTCGAGTTTGTTCTAATTACTCGAAGGGGAAATAACTTGGCAATTCCTCTTTCGAATAACTTCAAATTTTCAACAACTTTGTTTGGACAAATTAGGAAACACGTAACAGTTTAAGTTATCTATTAAAAAAGTGTAGCTTTTTGGGTATATTTTACACTTCTACCGCTGCTTTATCTTAAGAACCAATCACAGGAGTACCTTATAGTCCTATCACTGGTGCACCTTATATTTATATCACTGGTGCACCTTATACCTATCACTGGTGTACCTTATACTCCTATCACTGGTGTACCTTATATTTATATCACTGGTGCACCTTATAGTTATATCACTGGTGCACCTTACACTCCTACCACTGGTGCACCTTACACTCCTACCACTGGTGCACCTTATAGTCCTATCACTGGTGCACCTTATAGTCCTATCACTGGTGCACCTTACAGTCCTATCACTGGTGCACCTTACAGTCCTATCACTGGTGCACCTTACAGTCCTATCACTGGTGCACCTTACATTCCTATCTCTGGTGCACCTTACAGTCCTATCACTGGTGCACCTTATAGTCCTATCACTGGTGCACCTTACACTCCTACAACTGGTGCACCTTACATCCTACTGGTGCACCTAATCCTATCCTGGTGCACCTTATAGTCCTATCACTGGTGCACCTTATAGTTCACTATCACTGGTGCACCTTACAGTCCTATCACTGGTGCACCTTACAGTCCTATCACTGGTGCACCTTACAGTCCTATCACTGGTGCACCTTACAGTCCTATCACTGGTGCACCTTACAGTCCTATCACTGGTGCACCTTACAGTCCTATCACTGGTGCACCTTACAGTCCTATCACTGGTGCACCTTATAGTCCTATCACTGGTGCACCTTACAGTCCTATCACAGGTGTACCTTATAGTCCTATCACTGGTGCACCTTACAGTCCTATCACTGGTGCACCTTACAGTCCTATCACTGGTGCACCTTACAGTCCTATCACTGGTGTACCTTACAGTCCTATCACTGGTGCACCTTACAGTCCTATCACTGGTGTACCTTATAGTCCTATCACTGGTGCACTTTACAGTCCTTCCACTGGTGCATCTTATAGTCCTATCACTGGTGCACCTTACAGTCCTATCACTGGTGCACCTTACAGTCCTATCACTGGTGCACCTTGCAGTCCTATCACTGGTGCACCTTACAGTCCTATCACTGGTGCACCTTACAGTCCTATCACTGGTGCACCTTGCAGTCCTATCACTGGTGCACCTTACAGTCCTATCACTGGTGCACCTCAGTCATCACTGGTCACCTACAGTGATCACTGGTGCACCTTCAGTCATATAACTGGTGCACCTTGCAGTCCTATCACTGGTGCACCTTACAGTGCGATCACTGGTGCACCTTACAGTGCGATCACTGGTGCACCTTACAGTGCGATCACTGGTGCACCTTACAGTGCGATCACTGGTGCACCTTACAGTGCGATCACTGGTGCACCTTACAGTGCGATCACTGGTGCACCTTACAGTCATATAACTGGTGCACATCAAATTACTCTCACTGTTGGTTTTTATATTTTTGTCGTTATGTTCATTACAACAGTACAGTACGTGGCTGCACAAACACTTTCTGTGTTTGGCTGCACAAACACTTTCTGTGTTTGGCTGCACAAACACTTTCTGGTTTTGGCTGCACAAACACTTTCTGTGTTTGGCTGCACAAACACTTTCTGTGTTTGGCTGAACAAACACTTTCTGTGTTTGGCTGCACAAACACTTTCTGGGTTTGGCTGCACAAACACTTTCTGTGTTTGGCTGCACAAACACTTTCTGGGTTTGGCTGCACAAACACTTTCTGTGTTTGGCTGCACAAACACTTTCTGTGTTTGGCTGCACAAACACTTTCTGTGTTTGGCTGCACAAACACTTTCTGTGTTTGGCTGCACAAACACTTTCTGTGTTTGGCTGCACAAACACTTTCTGTGTTTGGCTGCACAAACACTTTCTGTGTTTGGCTGCACAAACACTTTCTGTGTTTGGCTGCACAAACACTTTCTGTGTTTAGCTGCACAAACACTTTTTGTTTTTTGGCTGCACAAACACTTTCTGTGTTTGGCTGCACAAACACTTTCTGTGTTTGGCTGCACAAACACTTTCTGTGTTTGGCTGCACAAACACTTTCTGTGTTTGGCTGCACAAACATTTTCTGTGTTTGGCTGCACAAACACTTTCTGTGTTTGGCTGCACAAACACTTTCTGTGTTTTGCTGCACAAACACTTTCTGTGTTTGGCTGCACAAACACTTTCTGTGTTTGGCTGCACAAACACTTTCTGTGTTTTGCTGCACAAACACTTTCTGTGTTTGGCTGCACAAACACTTTCTGTGTTTGGCTGCACAAACACTTTCTGTGTTTGGCTGCACAAACACTTTCTGTGTTTGGCTGCACAAACACTTTCTGTGTTTTGCTGCACAAACACTTTCTGTGTTTGGCTGCACAAACACTTTCTGTGTTTGGCTGCACAAACACTTTCTGTGTTTGGCTGCACAAACACTTTCTGGGTTTAGCTGCACAAACACTTTCTGTGTTTGGCTGCACAAACACTTTCTGTGTTTGGCTGCACAAACATTTTCTGTGTTTGGCTGCACAAACATTTTCTGTGTTGGCTGCACAAACACTTTCTGTGTTTGGCTGCTCTACGTTCCAGCTGATGTTCTTCTCGAGGGTTTTCATCTACTCCTCCTGGGCCTTTTGAAGATGCTAAGCTTCAGACGCTAGGCTTCAGACGCTAAGCTTCATGAATGTTTTAAGCACAAGCTCTTGAAGATGATACTCTCCAGCTTCTGAAGCTCTTCTTAAGCTTGAGAGATTTTTGGGGCAACGACTAAGCTTCTTGAGTATATTGAGATTCTAGAGTCTGGATCACACAAGCTTACGGGATACGCTAAATACCTCTTTTGTATAGCACAGTGACCGAAACATATTTGCTTTAAAAATATTTCCTTCTACAGCACTTTCCATTATTGTTCATTGATTAAGTCCATAACGATGGCCATAGGTCTCTGACCCATTTTATAAGCCGGACATACTTCCACTAAAGAGCACCTCTCGCATATGGCCACGTCTTTAATTGCAGTGTTGCTCCACATCATCTGGGTCCGACCAAGTAACATTCGTGGACCCCGTCCAACAGTAACCACTTCGAGTGCAACATCACTCCACTACAACCGTTTCCTGGATAAAAGGCTCCAGCCTCATGCTTCTCTATTAGATTAATAATACCTGTTATGCTGGAAAAGTCTCTCGGTGAAGGCATATAAGAGTTACACATGTGTTTTAGTCATCAACGTGTCGGTATTGTACCTTTGATTTAATTTCTTCACCGAATTTCATCTGCCATGTTGCTAACCATACCAATAATTTATCTGGATCTTCGCAGGCTTTAGGGTAACCTCCTCCGACTTCATTACTCAAATTATATTTTGCCATAAGGAAATCTACTCATGCTGCTTTTAATTCCTTCGTCAAAATCATTAAAGCAGATTATGAACAACAAGAGGCCTAAAGTTGATCTTTGTGGAATGCCACTTATTAATTATTGGTCGCCATTCCGAGTTCACCCCATTCATGCAGGCTCTCTATCGTATCCTTAATCAGTTATGCCACTATCCACGAGAGAACTCTACCTCCAATACCGTGTACTACAACTTTCTTTAATAGTCTTCTGTGTTCGAAGCTATCAAGAACTTAAGCTATATCTAGGAGGTAAAAACATCATACTTTTTGTCATGGTTCACTGCCTAAAATAACTTACTAAAAAATGGTCCTCAAAATTGTTAAGCAAGAACGGCCTCTTGTGACTCGGTGTTGCGACCCATTAATTAAAATATCTTCATCAAGACTGATTCTAATTGCCATATCACTAATTTCATTTGCAATAATTTGTCCACTACTGATGAAAGTGCCTTGTTGAGATGAGACTATGTTGAGTAGACGAAAGTGTGTTGATTAGACGAAAGTCTTGATTAGACGAGAGTGTGTTGATGAGGTGTGCGTTGATGAGAGTGAGAGTGAGTTGGTAGGACGGGTCTTGATGAGACGAGGGTCTTGATGAGACGAGGGTCTTCATGCCGCTGTGGTGAAGGTCCACATAACAGCACTGCGTTATCCAGGATTTATATTTAAATGAAAAAAGATTTTCCTACGCAACTGTAGGGCATTAGCAACCTATTATAATAATGCAAACAGTTCTGAAATAAGGAAAAATTAAGTTTCCTGTATAGTTAAAGAATTCATAATTAGTTGTTATTCTTATATAAATTCTGTGATGTCTCCCGTAAAGGAATATTACAGTTGCTTATTGGATTTTTTTTATAGTATTGCTACCTCATCTTCTTATTTTCATATTATCAAAGGTTTGCGAAGAACAACTTAAGAAAAATCCTTCTGATAGGCTTCAAACTTTGAGCATTGTTGTATCTTACTTAGCAGATAGTGTGGGTTGTTATTATATTGTATAAGTACAAATTTGCAAATAATGCATCGGTTTCTTTTGCGGTAATCTGAGAACACAATACCTCGATAGGTTTCAAACTTTCATCTATAGTGTATTCTAATCATGCTGAGGTTCGGGTTGATATTGCTGCGTATAAGCGCTAATTTGCAAACTTTATTTTAAAAACGTGTGGTATTTTTTGTTTCATATCTTAAAAATGCGTCAGTTGAACAGCTTGAAACTTAAAGTTTCACTTAAATTAAAGCTTCTTACGTGCATCGATAATTTATTAACCATGTAAGAAATTGTGATTATTGGTTTCTGTTCGATATTTGGAGAATGTCGCCTCCGATCGACTTCAACTTCCTGTACATGAAGTAGAGGATTTTTTGTATATAATTTGAATTGTTATTAGCCTGGATAATCCCAGTTAACCAATTTTATTAAATAAATTGTGTTACAAATTCTCGTCTTTATAAATAGGGAATGCCTCATTGGCTCGACTTCAACCTTTCAGCACTTGTGTATCATACCAACACGAAGGTTTCCATTAATATTAAACTGAGTAGAATTCAGTCTGGAAAATTTATTAAAAATTTGCATTTATGGTTTTGGGGACATTACTTGATAATTGCTCATCATACTGGCTTCAAACCTGCAGTACTGGTGTGTGCTCATAAGATGGAAGTGTAAATTTTTATTGGGTTATGTATGTGTGAAAAATATTTGATTTTGTAAACTAAATTCTTATAAGGAAAACAAAGATAAAACATGATTTTTTGCATGATAATCAGCCAAGAAAGTGTCCACTTGACAAATTTCACAGCAATTATGTAAATAAGACTCCTGTATGAAGCTAAAACCACCTATAATGCATCGCCAGATGACAAGAGTGAACCTCCGTAGTCTGGACAACATACAATCTTATCTCTATAGTAGAATTTTGAACATAAAACTCCACACAACGTGATAATGACAGTGTTGAAGTTGACTTCTCCTGGAGTGATAGGGAGAGACTCTGATGATTGCATTATGAAGGACCACAATGGAAATAAGTCACTCTGACTTTTCAGGGTTATTCTAGGTTCTCTACACATATGCTACTATGTATGATAATCTATGTAACTGTATTTGTAAATACCAGAATAAACTAACTTTCAGCAGTATTATAATAGTGAGATCAAACCGGTCCCATGAAACACAGCATCCTTGGCTCTCACGTATCCATTTTATTATGGAACTTTCTGTACATCATTCATCAAATTTTTGTTTTCTAGATTAGCCTTTAATGACGGAAATTAACCCAAGAGTTGATGCCTCTGGCTTTATTAATATCTTAAACTGACCACGTAGTTTATTACCAAGAAATACTTCATTCTGCGACCTACTAGTTAATTGTACACCCACAGCTCATCCTACGACCTACTATTATTGTACACTCATAGCTCATTCTGTGAGTTACTAGTTAATTGTACACCCACAGTTCATTCTGTGGGTTACTAGTCAATTATACACACTTAGTTCATTCTGTGAGTTACTAGTTAATTGTACACCCACAGTTCATTCTGTGGGTTACTAATTAATTGTACACCCACAGCTCATCCCACGACCTACTGGTTTACCGTACTCCACACCTGTAGTTCATTCTGTGAGACAGGTTTTTGACTGGGATGAGTTCTAGTTCCTGGTCCTCTGAATATTCTAGATAAGCTCCCATTAGTCAAAGGATCATGACACTTTTGCAGTATGTGTGTAGTGATATGTATCATACATGTTGAAGGGATATGTATCATACATGTTGAAGGGATATGTATCATACAGGTTGAAGGGACATGTATCATACATGTTGAAGGGATATGTATCACACGTGAAAGGGATATGTAGCATACATGTTGAAGGGATATGTAGTATACATGTTAGAGTGATACATAGCATACATGATGTATTGATATATAGCATACATGTTGTGCTCATATATAGCATAATTGTTGTGATGATGCATAGCATACATGTTGTAGTGATACATAGCATACACGCTGTGGGGATACACAGCATACGTCCTGTGATGATACATAGCATACATGCATCAGGGATACACAGCATACATGCTGAAACCTTCTTGATACTAGATAAGAACAACAAAGTGACCTGCCTTCCTCGCCTCCTGGATCACAACTGATAAGGACAACACAGTGACCTGCCTTCCTCGCCTCCTGGATCACAACTGATAAGGACAACACAGTGACCTGCCTTCCTCGCCTCCTGGATCACAACTGATAAGGATAAAGTGACCTAAAAGGACGCTGTCCTCGCCTCCTGGATAAACAATATATAATTATATAATTACTTGCCTGTGTCCATCGCCTCCTGGATCGACAACTGATAAGTACAAGTGCATTTTCCTTACTAAAAGTGACCTGCCTTCCTCGCCTCCTGGATCACAACTGATAAGGATAAAGTCACCTGCCTTCCTCGCCTCTGGATCACAACTGATAAGGATAAAGTCACCTGCCTTCCTCGCCTCCTGGATCACAACTGCTACGCAGCTCAAAACATTTCATTAAATCTCTTTTGGTAAAACACCTTTATTAATTCCCAGTATAGTTTTCAGTATCACAAATTGTTTAATTAAATAAAATGAGGAAATAATATTACCTGTAAATGATGATAATAAATATTTACGAGTTAAACTGACAATTATTATTTCTGTAACAAAAATTGTTATTTTCATAAATTTTGTTATTTTATATCAAATATTGTTATTTTCATAACAAATATTGTTATCTTTATAACAAATGTTATAATTTTTGTAGCAAATATTGTTATTTGTATAAAAAAATCAATAATGAAATAAATTCCTACAATAAATAAGGGAGATTTACAGATGCATGAAAGTAAAAATCAAACGTTCATGGAACCTTTATCTTTATTCCTTGACGTGCACTGAGCACTGTCAGCAGTGCTGTCAGCTTGACGTGCACTGAGCACTGTCAGCAGTGCTGCCAGCTTGACGTGCTGTCAGCTTGACGAGCACTGAGCACTGTCAGCAGTGCTGTCATCTTCACGTGCACTGAGCACTGTCAGCAGTGCTGTCATCTTCACGTGCACTGAGCACTGTCAGCATGATGTGCAATGAACACTGTCAGCAGTGCTGTCACTTGACGTGCACTGAGCACTGTCAGCAGTGCTATCAGCTTGACCTGCACTTTCAGCACTGCTGTCAGTTTGATGTGCACCGAGCAGTGTCAGCAGTGCTGTCAGCTTGGCGTTCACTGAGCAGTCTCAGCCGTGCTCCAGCTTGACGTGCACTGAGCACTCTCACCTTGACATGCAATGAGCACTGACAGTGCAATGAGCACTGTCAGGAGTGCGGTCAGCTTGACATGCAATGAGCACTGTCAGCTTGACGTGCACTGAGCACTGTCAGCAGTGCTGTCAGCTTGACATGCACTGAGAAATGTCAGCAGTGCTGCCACCTTGACATGCACTGAGCAGTTTCAGCAGTGCTGTCAGCTTGACGTGCACTGAGCACTATCAGTAGTTGTAAGGAATTGGTGTATAGATAAGGATATAAATGAACTGTACTAAGCTACTTAGCTTATTGACAACTCCACGTCTTCGCTGCAGTCATCCCCGAAGTCGTTTTTGAGTTGTCACTCCAACCCTTAGGGCTGTCGGAAAATTAAAATTGTAAGTATAATTGCCCCTGTGGACCGTATGTCAGTATATCATTCAGTAACTGAATACTGAATAATAACTTCACTTACTGTTTTGGGCTCAATGGCCCGCTGATCACGGGTTAATTTGGTACCGCCAAATAAGGCATGAACACTGTTACTCTTCACTGTCTTTCAATCTTTGTCCTTTCACAGTAATGTCAAACTGGAAGACAGTACACGTCACTGTAATTGTTCTGTTATGAATGTTTAGATTATCATTGATGTATAGGAACGAGCGATTCACAAGTACTTGTCCAATCTGCTTGCATAAGACACGAGTTCCTTAAACAAGGGTTTAAATCAATCTGCCCAGCGGCGCGCCAATATCGCCCTTGCTTCCCCTTCCACAAAGGATCTGCTGATTACAGCATTATTTCCCTTCCTTGCTACACACTGCAACAGTAGTTAACATAAGATGCTTGATTTCTTGTTGTCTGGGCATAGACGATACTTTATGATTGCCTTAACTTGCAAATAAAGTGGGTGCAGAGTTTTCCTTAATTTTCCTGCTGAGTAAAGATAATCCCGTTTCTCAATTATCTGTCACTCGTATTACACTAACAATACTCCCCAGAGGTGGCGTATTACACAAACAATACTCCCCAGAGGTGGCGTATTACACTAACAATACTCCCCAGAGGTGGCGTATTACACTAACAATACTCCCCAGAGGTGGCGTTTACACTAACAATACTTCCCAGAGGTGGCGTATTACACTAACAATACTCCCCAGAGGTTGCGTAATACACTAACAATATTCCCCAGAGGTGGCATATTACACTAACAATACTCCCCAGAGGTGGCGTATTACACTAACAATACTCCCCAGAGGTGGCGTATTACACTAACAATACTCCCCAGAGGTGGCGTATTACACAAACAATACTCCCCAGAGGTGGCGTATTACACTAACAATGCTCCCAAGAGGTGGCGTGTTACACTAACAATACTCCCCAGAGGTGGCGTATTACACTAACAATACTCCCCAGAGGTGGCGTATTACACTAACAATACTCCCCAGAGGTGGCGTATTACACAAACAATACTTCCCAGAGGTGGCGTATTACACAAACAATACTCCCCAGAGGTGGTGAATTACACTAACAATACTCCCCAGAGGTGGCGTATTACACTAACAATACTCCCCAGAGGTGGCGTTTACACTAACAATACTCCCCAGAGGTGACGTATTACACTAACAATACTCCCCTGAGGCTGCGTAATACACTAACAATATTCCCCAGAGGTGGCGTATTACACTAACAATACTCCCCAGAGGTTGCGTATTACACTAACAATGCTCCCCAGAGGTGGCGTGTTACACTAACAATACTCCCCAGAGGTGGCGTATTACACTAACAATACTCCCCAGAGGTGGCGTATTACACTAACAATACTCCCCAGAGGTGACGTATTACGCTAACAATACTCCCCATAAGTGGCGTATTACACTAACAATACTCCCCAAAGGTGGCATATTACACTAACAATACTCCCCAGAGGTGGCGTATTACACTAACAATACTCCCCAGAGGTGGCGTATTACACTAACAATACTCCCCAGAGGTGGCATATTACACTAACAATATTCCCAGAGGTGGCGTATTACACTAACAATACTCCCCAGAGGTTGCGTAATACACTAACAATATTCCCCAGAGGTGGCATATTACACTAACAATACTCCCCAGAGGTGGCGTATTACACTAACAATACTCCCCAGAGGTGGCGTATTACACTAACAATACTCCCCAGAGGTGGCGTATTACACTAACAATACTCCCCAGAGGTGGCGTATTACACTAACAATGCTCCCAGAGGTGCGTAGTTACACTAACAATACTCCCCAGAGGTGGCGTATTACACTAACAATACTCCCCAGAGGTGGCGTATTACACTAACAATATTCCCCAGAGGTGGCGTATTACACTAACAATATTCCCCAGAGGTGGCGTATTACACAAACAATACTCCCCAGAGGTCGTGAATTACACTAACAATACTCCCCAGAGGTGGCGTATTACACTAACAATACTCCCAGAGGTGGCGTTTACACTAACAATACTCCCCAGAGGTGAGCGTATACTAACAATACTCCCCTGAGGCTGCGTAATACACTAACAATATTCCCCAGAGGTGGCGTATTACACTAACAATACTCCCCAGAGGTGGCATATTACACTAACAATACTCCCCAGAGGTGGCGTATTACACTAACAATACTCCCCAGAGGTGGCGTATTACACTAACAATACTCCCCAGAGGTGGCGTATACGTGACCACGCTCCGCTCTGGTACGAACATGTGTTACTAATATAACTGATGATCGGAAGCAAGAGAGGCTATCAGTCTCCCTGGAGGGCTGAGTCCCTCAGATGGCTGAAAGGGTTGATACCCCCTCCTTTTCTGGAGAAATTTTCTTGACAGCAGTGCTGTCATCTTGACGTGCAATGTGCACTGTCAGCAGTGCTGTCACTTTGATGTGAACTGAGCAGTGTCAGCAGTGCTGTCAGCTTGACCTGTACTGAGCACTGTTGCTTTCAGATTGATGTGCACTGAGCAGGGTCAGCAGTGCTGTCAGCTTGACCTGCATTGAGCAGTTCTGTCACCTTGGTGTGCACTGAGCACTGTCAGCACTGCTGTCAGCTTGACGTACACTGAGCACTGTCAGCAGTATTGTCAGCTTGACCGCTAACTAGTTACCTGTGTGCCTAGTTAGTGGTCCAGGTCAGATCAAAACGGTGTCATAAGTTTCTTCCTATTATGCTGGGGTAGTTGTGCCTGGGTTGCACTATTATGCTGGGGTAGTTGTGCCTGGGTTGCACTATTATGCTGGGGTAGTTGTGCCTGGGTTGCACTATTATGCTGGGGTAGTTGTGCCTGGGCTGCACTTTTTAAAATTTTATAAATGCAAGAAACGCAGTGGTTACCATGCAATAGCTTCGGAACTCCTCTTCATATCGGCTTCAAATTTTAAAAAAAATGTGTGCCCTATTTAGTTGAAAATTCGTTTATCGCGTGTACGGCCGCAAATTATTTATTTGATAATTGCAATTTCTGTCGTGTGACTTTTTGAGAATGCCTCTTTTGAATGGATTCAATTTTTTTTTTTTTTTATTAACACATTGGCCGATTCCCACCAAGGCAGGGTGGCCCGAAAAAGAAAAACTTTCATCATCATTCACTCCATCACTGTCTTGCCAGAAGGGTGCTTTACACTACAGTTATAAAACTGCAACATTAACACCCCTCCTTCAGAGTGCCGGCACTGTACTTCCCATCTCCAGAACTCAAGTCCGGCCTGCCGGTTTCCCTGAATCCCTTCATAAATGTTACTTTGCTCACACTCCAACAGCACGTCAAGTATTAAAAACCATATGCCTCCATTCACTCCTATCAAATACGCTCACACATGCTTGCTGGAAGTCCAAGCCCCTCGCCACAAAACTTCCTTTACCCCTCCCTCCAACCTTTCCTAGGCCGACCCCTACCCCGCCTTCCCTCCACTACAGGTTTATACACTCTCGAAGTCACTCTGTCTCGTTCCATTCTCTCTACATGTCCAAACCACCTCAACAACCCTCCTCAGCTCTCTGGACAATCGTTTTGGTAATCCCGCACCTCCTCTAATTTCCAAACTCCGAATTCTCTGCATTATATTCACACCACACATTGACCTCAGACATGACATCTCCACTGCCTCCAGCCTTCTCCTCGTTGCAACATTCATCACCCATGCTTCACACCCATATAAGAGCGTTGGTATAACTATACTCTCATACATTCCCCTCTTTACTTCCATGACAAGGTTCTTTGTCTCCACAGACTCGAAGTGCTCCACTCACCCTTTTCCCCTCATCAATTCTATGATTCACCTCATCCTTCATAGACCCATCCGCCGACATGTCCACTCCCAAATATCTGAATACATTCACCTCCTCCATACTCTCTCCCTCCAATCTGATATCCAATCTTTTGTCACCTATTCTTTTTGTTATCCTCATCACCTTACTCTTTCCTATATTCACTTTCAATTTTCTTCTATTACACACCTACCAAATTCATCCACCAACCTCTGCAATTCTCTTCAGAATCTCCCAAAAGCACAGTGTCATCAGCAAAAAGCAACTGTGACAACTCCCACTTTGTATTTGCTTCTTTATCTTTTAGCCCAACACCTCTTGCCAAGACCCTCGCATTCACTTCTCTTACAACCCCATCTATAAATATATTGAACAACCACGGTGACATCACATCCTTGTCTAAGGCTCTACTTTACTGGGAAATAGTCCCCTTCCCTCCTACACACTCTAACCTGAGCCTCACTATCCTCATAAAACTCTTCACTGCTTTCAGTAACCTTCCTCCTATTCCATACACCTGCAACATCTGCCACATTGCCCCCTATCTACCCTATCATACGCCTTTTCCAAATCCATAAATGCCACAAAAACATCTTTACCCTTATCCAAATACTGTTCACCTATATGTTTCACTGTAAACACTTGGTCTACACACCCCCTACCTTTCCTAAAGCCCCCTTGTTCATCTGCTATCCTGCTTTCTGTTTTACTCTTAATTCTTTCAATAATAACTCTACCATACACTTTGCAGGTACACTCAACAGACTTATTCCCCTATAATTTTTGCACTCTCTTTTGTCCCCTTTGCCTTTATACAAAGGAACAATACACGCTCTCTGCCAATCCCTAGGTACCTTACCCTCTTCCATACATTTATTAAATAATAGCACCAACCACTCCAAATTATATCCCCACCTGCTTTTAACATTTCTATCTTTATCCCATCAATCCCAGCTGCCTTACCCCTTTCATTCTACCCACTGCCTCACGAACTTCCCTACACCCACAACTGGCTCTTCCACCTCCTACAAGATGTTATTCCTCCTTGCCCTACACACGAAATCACAGCTTCCCTGTCTTCATCAACATTTAACAAATCCTCAAAATATTCTCTCCATCTTCCCGATACCTCTAACTCTCCATTTAATAACTCTCCTCTCCTTTTTTAACTGTCAAATCCATTTGTTCTCTAGGCTTCCTCAACTTATTAATCTCATTCCAAAACTTTTTCTTATTTTCAACAAAATTTGCTGATAACATCTCACCCACTCTCTCATCTGCTCTCTTTTACATTGCTTCACCACTCTTTTAACCTCTCTTTTTCTCTCCATATACTCTTCCCTCCTTGCATCACTTCTACTTTGTAAAAACCTCTCATATGCTAACTTTTTCTCCTTACTACTCTTTTACATCATCATTCCACCAATCGCTCCTCTTCCCTCCACCCACTCGCCTGTAACCACAAACTTCTGCTGAACACTCTAACACTACATTTTTAAATCTACCCCATACATTTTCGACCCCATTGCCTACACTCTCACTAGCCCATCTATCCTCCAATAGTTGTTTATATCTTACCTAACTGCCTCCTCTTTTAGTTTATAAACCTTCACCTCTCTTTTACTTACTGATTCTATTTTCCTTGTATCCCATCTACCTTTTACTCCCACTGTAGCTATAACTAAAAAGTGATCTGATATATCTGTGGCCCCTCCATAAACATGTACATCCTGAAGTCTACTCAACAGTCTTTTATCTACCAATACATAGTCCAACAAACTACTGTCATTACGCCCTACATCATATCTTGTATACTTATTTATCCTCTTTTTCTTAAAATATGTATTACCTATAACTAAACCCCTTTCTATACAAAGTTCAATCAAAGGGCTCCCATTATCATTTACACCTGGCACCCCAAACTTACCTACTACACCCTCTCTGCATGTTTCTCCCACTTTAGCATTTAGGTCCCCTACCCAATTACTCTCTCATTTGGTTCAAAAGTTCCTATACATTCGCTTAACATCTCCCAAAATCTCTCTCTCTCCTCTACACTCCTCTCTTCTCCAGGTGCATACACCTTATTATGACCCACTTTTCGCATCCACCCTTATTTTAATCCACATAATCCTTGAATTTAACATTTATATTCCCTCTTTTCCTTCCATAACTGATCCTTCAACATTATTGCTACCCTTCCTTAGCTCTAACTCTCTCAGATACTCCTGACTTAATCCATTTATTTCTCCCCACTGAAACTCGCCTACCCCTTCAGCTTTGTTTCGCTTAGGGCCAGGACATCCAACTTCTTTTCATTCATAACATCGGCAATCATCTCTTTCTTATCATCCGCACTACATCCACGCACATTCAGACAACCCAATTTTATAAAGTTTTTCTTCTTCTCGTTTTTAGTAGATTTGTACAGGAGAAGGGGTTACTAGCCCATTGCTCCCGGCATCTTAGTCGCCTCATACGACACGCATTGCTTACGGAGGAAAGATTCTTTTCCACTTCCCCATGGACAATAGAGAAAATAAAAGGAACAAGAGCTATTAAGAAAAAGAAGAAAAACCTAGATGTTTGTATGTATATATATGCATGTGTATGCCAGTGTAGTGTGACCTAAAGTGTAAGTAGAAGTAGCTAGATATACCTAGATATAGCTAGATATAGGGTAAAATATCTTATAAGAAGGAAGAACATATATGGTTCTTAGCATTTTTTTTTTTTTTTTTGTAGATTTTCGAATATTCTGTTTTAAAAAATGCATAATTGTTTTTTTTGTTTTTTTTTGCTGTTGCTCTTGAGAACGCCTCATCAGGTCTCGAACCTGGATATAACGATTTGGGTTGTTTAAAAAGCTGTATTATTGTCAGTTTGTTCAATTATATATAAGTTAATAATCTGTGTACACCCGGTACACTTTTCTTATTAATTATTTTTTCTTCTTCTTCTCCTTCTCTACTACTACTCCTCCTTCATCTTCTCATTCTTGCTGTTCTTATTGTCATTATTACTCTAATAATAATAATAATAATAATAATAATAATAATAATAATAATAATAATTAGTAGTAGTAGTATTATTGTCATTATTAGTAGCATCAGTAGTAGAACTAGTAGTCGTAGTAGCATTATTATTATTATTATTATTATTATTATTATTATTATTATTATTATTATTATTATTATTATTATTATCATAGGGTGCGTTAAACCAGTAGGGATTATAAAGCGCCTGGGAGGGGAATGAAAGGTACTCAGGCTCAATTTATGGAACTGGAGCACAGATTCAATTCCTTACATCAGGAGCCCCTCACTATAATAATACCCCTCCCGCGAGGGGTATTATTATTATAGTAATGAGAGAAACATAGTCCAGGAGCTGTTACAACAGTACCTGACGTATCACCCTCGTAATTAGGTCAGAGACTTTATCAGATCTATTTATCGTGTAAGAAAGAATAAATGTCTAAAAAATTCTTGTTATCATGTACTAATTTCCGCTTTATTTTTGGGAAAAAACAGACTCACTAACCCGTTAGCTCTAATAACATACGTAACTCATTTTGGTTATTGATTCAATCAAGAGAGCGCTAATATGCGGTTAGTTCTTAATGACAGTGTTGGAGGAATGGTATACGACCTCGGGGGTATAATGACCTCATTAATACACACAAATATTTGAGAAAGTTATTTTCGTGGTATCATATTCGGTAATGACTGCAGTGACTGGTTGAGCAGTGACTGGTGGTGTAGTGACTGGTTGAGCAGTGACTGGTTGAGCAGTGACTGGTTGAGCAGTGACTGGTGGTGTAGTGAAAGGTTGCATGGTGACTGGTTATGTAGTGGTGATGGTGGTGGTGCGAGAAGAATTACAATGACTCTTAATAATGAGCAAGCCATT